>JAADVV010000019.1:0-40985 GCA_023335905.1 Pythium pyrilobum | reverse complement strand
TCCTTCGCATATAAGAGCATTGAGAGAACCCCCAGACAGCCTCAGAAACAGCGGACTATATATAATAGTACCTCTCTATAGGAACACGCTGCGGAAACGTTTCGCCAAAATAAAGCGGTAAAAACTGGATATTCTTCCGAGCGGAAACGCGATGCCGTTCGGCGGGGGATTGACTCGCTAATCCTTGCCGTCGCGAGGGTAACCGACCGCGACCCGCCCGTTCAGCAGACAGACACGATGGCGGTGCCCTTTTGGCTCGCGCGGAGGGCAGTTGAATGACCCGCCGTGGCGAGCGACGACAGTACGTTGTTGTGAAGTATGGCGTCGACAATGGTCGCAGCCTCCACGGCGGTGGCCGGCGCGACGGCTGCGGCAGGCGGCAGCAGCGGTAGTGCGGCAGCGACGAACAGCGCGCTGCTGATCCACCGGTATCTCTTCGGCATCAAAGGGTCCGTGAAGAACCACATCGCGTTCGCCGATGAGAACCTCGTCGTGTACCCGTGCGGCCACAACATCGTGCTCCACAACATGGAGTCGAAGGAGCAGCAGTTCATCCACGGCATGGAGAGCACGAGCGTGGGAGGCATCACGGCGATGGGCGTGTCGGCGAACAAGCGGTACGTCGCGGTCGCTGAGAAGGCCGACAAGGCCTTGGTCCACATCCACGATCTCACGACGCTGCGGCGGCGCAAGACGCTGTCGCTCACCGACAATATGTCGGACACGTGCGTCTGGGTCACGTTCTCCGGCGACAACAAGTACTGCCTCACCCAGGGCGGCGCACCCGACTGGATCCTTTCGCTGTGGCTCTGGGAGAAGACCAAGCTGCTCACGTCGGTCAAGGCGACCAACCAGGCCGGCGGCGCCGTGAACCAAGTCGACTTCAGTCCGAACGATTCCACAACGATGTGTGTGAGCGGCAATGGCATTATCAAGTTCTTCAAGTTTGTCGACGGCCAGCTGCGTCTTCAGGCGACGCCGCTCAAGCGCGAGCCAGCGAATTTCCTGTGCCACGCGTGGGTGAACGACGACCGCGTCGTCGCGGCAGCGGACACGGGCGAGCTGTGGCTGTTTGAAGGCATGGAGTTCCGCCAGATTCTCGCGTCCTCGCCGACGGACGGCAACTTTGTGAGCTCCATTTTGGGGTACTCGAAAGGCTTCGTGTGCGGCGGCTCGGGTGGCGTTGTGCGGATATACGACCGCAGTGACGACGGTCGCGAGTACTACAAAAAGTCCAAGACGTTCACGGTGGAGGGCAACATGAGCACGGTTGCCAACATCGCGATCAGTCCGACCGAGGACTCACTCGTGTGCTCGCTGGAGAACAACCAGCTCTACGTGCTCACGCTCTCCAGCACGGACATTCTCAAGGAGGACGCCATGAACTTTGAGCTGCTCTCGACGTCGTTTCATAGCCCCGGCAATGCCGGCTCCCATATCACGGGCCTCGACACGTGTATCCGCAAGCCGCTGGTCGCGACTTGTGGGCTCGACAAGTCGGTGCGCATCTGGAACTACCTCGACAAGTCGACCGACATCATGAAGTTCTTCAAGGAGGACACGTACTCGATCGCATTCCACCCGTCGGGACTCCACGTCGCCGTCGGCTTCACTGACAAGCTCAAGCTGCTCAACATCCTCATGGACGACATCCGCGCGTTCCGTGAGTTTTCGATCAAGGCCTGTCGCGAAGTGCGGTTTAGCCACGGCGGTCAGTTCTTTGCCGCGGCAAACAACAATGTCGTCCAGGTGTACTCGACCTACACGGGCGAGTTGGTGGGCGTGCTGCGCGGCCACTCGAACCGCGTAAATGCCATCGCGTGGAAGCACGACGACCGGAAGCTGCTCACGTGCGGCGCTGACGGCTCGATCCTGCTGTGGAATTTGCGCACGGCGTCGAAAGTCAGCGACGGCCACTCGCAGGCTCGCTGCACGTACACCGACGCGATTCTCACGCACGACGCTGACATCGTGTACGCGACCGGGACCGACGGGCTGCTCAAGGAGATCGACGTCGTCACGGGTGTCGCTCGGTCTGAGCATTGGGCTGGTGGGTTGACGCTCGGTCCGCTGGCGCTGGCGGGGTCACAGCAGGTATTGTACGCAGGAACGGTGGAGCCTAATCGACCCGGAAGCCTTCGAGTGTACCGTCTACCGTTCGAGAATGACGCCGCGAACGTGTCGCTGCATAACGGTGCGCACCTCGCCATGCTTGGCAGTCCAGGAGGCTCAATAATGGCAGGATCGTCCCCACAGCAGCTCAGTGGAGGTAACCCGCAAGCTGGTGGCGCCTCAAATCCACAGGGCGGGCTGACAGCCGCGGGTGGAACTGCAGTTGTCCCCGCAAATCAATCGTCGTTTGTCGAGTACCAGTGCCACGACCTTCCCGTGACGAGACTTCGCCTCTCGTACGACAACCAGTACTTATTCTCGACTGGCGAAGACGGCTCGCTGTGTATTTTCGAGACACGCGACCTCGTGGGCAAAGGATCAGGGGCGAGCAAAGCCGGCAGTGGCGCCGCCAACAAAGAAGCGCGTGCGATCGGTGGCGGTATCAGCAGCGTCAGTGTGGGTAGTGGTGGCGACGGTGGTGGCAGTGGGTCTGCGAGTACCAATGCCAATGGCCTGCCGTTTGCCGAGGAGATCCTAGTGACCAAGTCGGATCTGGAAGAGAAGAACCGCGTCATGAACGAGCTGAAAGCCAAGGTCGACGAGCTCACGCTCCACAACGAGTATCAGTTGCGGCTCAAAGACATGAACTACAAGGAGAAAATCAAAGAAGTCTCGGACAAGTTCACGGCTGAGCTCACGCAGGACCGGCAGCGGTGCGCCGACCTGCAGGAGGACAAGCTGGAAATGGAGAACGAGTACCAGAAGAAGATGGGCGAGATGACCAAGAGCCACAAGACCGAGTTCCTGGACCTGAAGACGACCTACGAAGGCAAAATCCAGGCGGAAAAGGATCGATATACCGCACTGGAGCAAGCGCGCGGTGAGCAGAACGCGCGGCACGAAGAGGAGAACCACCAACTCGTGGAGAGCCACACGCACTATCTGGCGGAGGTGACGACTGAGTACGACCAAAAGGTCGCGCAGGAGCAGGAGTTGCAGGCTAAATGTGCAAAGATGAAAGATGCCTTGGTCCACTCGAACGAGAGTCTCAAGAAACAGCTCGAAGAAGACGCCGAGCTCGAGGTTGAAGAGCTTAAGATTAAGTACGAGGTGAAGCTCCAGGAGGAGCGGGAGGCGACTCTGCGGCTCAAGGGAGAGAACGGCATCATGAAGAAAAAATTCTCGGCGCTCCAAAAGGACATCGAGGACCAGAAGGAGGAGATCCGCTCGCTCGAGGAGAAGGGCAAGGAGCTGTTCGAGAACATCAAAGGACTCGAGAAAGACATTGAAGGCCACAAGAAGGAGATCCGCGAGCGCGAGGAGACGATCCAGGATAAAGAGAAGCGAATTTACGACCTCAAGAAGAAGAACCAGGAGCTGGAGAAGTTCAAGTTTGTGTTGGATTACAAGATCAAAGAGCTTAAGCGGCAGATTGAACCCCGTGAGAAGGAGATCGCCGACATGAAGAAGCAGATCGAAGAGATGGACGCTGAGCTGGAGCAGTACCACAAAAGCAACGCCGCGCTCGACCTCATGATCGGCGAGTTGCGACTCAAGATGGACGGCATGCAAAAGGAGATGGATGCTCAAATCCATCAGGTCGCGATTGGCAAGCTGCTCATGAAGCAGGTGCAGAACGACATATTGATGTGCGCGCAAGTCCTGGACGACAAGAAAGCGCTCAAGAATGCTGCCATGGCGCTGAACAAAAAGTACGAGGAAGGCGTCGCGCTGGACGCGAAGGAACCCAACTCTCAGGCGGAGTACAACCGCCAGCGGGAGTACCTGGAGAAGGAAGTCGAGTCGCTGAAACGCAAGATCATGAAGGGTATGGCAATCAATGAGAGCGAGCTGCACCGCCTGCAGCGCGAGAACGCGCTCCTCACCACGCAAGTGAACGAGCTGCGACGCGAGTTCCATAACGTCAAGATGTCTTCACAAGAGTTGCGCGAGAACAAACGCCGGGTTCTGCATGGTGGTGCGAGTGGGAAGAAGATGAACAGCGGCGATTCCATGGAGAAAATGCGCGAGGCCGAGTTCCAGAAGGAGCAAATCCACCAGCTGAAGGAGCGGCTCGCGAGCCTCCAGCGCGCCCACGGGGGCGGCCTGCAATTCACGCTTACTGGCAACTCTGGTGGGTCGGCGTCGACGAGCTCAATGCGGAAACCGATGCCGCCATCCGCTTCCCACAAATTGCCTTCTGTATGATACAGTACCTCACATTATACAAAGTGTTCTCTATCATCGTGTTCTTGGACCACACATCTATAGTGTCTATCATTTAGCTGGCGTCTTGCGTCTGTCGCGCGTGTACATCTCGCGGCTCTGACGGAGAATTCGCATCTACACACAGCACCCTTGTGAGACGACAGGCCATTCCGATGTCTGCCCTGTGGCGAAGATACGTACGTAGTCGAGGAGATGCGTGTTGATGTTGATGCGGTCCGGGATGTGGACGAAGAGAACCGTGCGTCCCATGACAAAGACCTCATCGAAGTGGATGCGTTTGCCCTGAAAGCAGAAGCAACAAGCACGAGTTCAGCCCCATTCATAGACACAACCCGCGTCAAACGGAAAGCCGGCGTACGTTCGGCTTGGTCTCTGTGGCATCCAATAGCGTAAAACTGAATAGGGCAAGAAAAAAGCGGTTGTATCGTTCAACACTCACGCGGACAAGCCGGTCCAGCGGAACCAAACGCCAATGCAGCGGCGACCACGTACTCCATATCGTGGAGAACTTCTTCTACGACCCCTTCCACGATACAGTCGTTCTTGAGGTCGATACGCACGCGCAGCCCCACGAGGCTCTTGAGCAGAAGCAAAAGAGAGCGAGGCCTCCGCTTCCTGGACTGCGCAGCGCCATCGGGGCGCTTGGGCGCCATGGGCGCTGTCGCGTGAGCGTCTCGCGATGGTGAAGCCATCGTGTGATCTATCTGCTCGCATTGCGCGTCACTAGTCGTACTTATACGAAGAACGGGAGACACTACACTAAAGCTTCCACTAGATACGAGGTTGATCCAAAAAGTGGCTACTTTCGCATTTTATCGGGATATTCAACCTGTGGAAACTACATCTATTGCCCCCTGTCGACGAGATCTTCTCGTAAATTCGATATCTCACAGGAAACGCGGATCCTTCAACGCACCGCACGAAAATGCTCGCGGCCATCAGCGCTACCAATATACTAGCAGCTTCGTCTTTGGCGCCCGCTCTCAGTCGGTGAACTATATTCCCTGCGTTGTAGTACCGCCCACCGTGAGCGCGCTCTGCTGTCAACCCACGTTCCTCTGGATACGTAGGTACACTTGCCCTCTCCTGTTTGTTTGACCAACCACAGGCGTATCGCACTTAGTCGAGTCGGTCCAGTACGTTATCCAGTGGCTCGAGCAGCTCCCGTTCTTCCCTCCCCACCCACACGTCCCCCCATCGCCTCCAATCTCAAAGCAGCGGTGAAGCGGCGACGCGGCAGCGTAGCAGCAAAGAAAGCCCGGAAGCGACCGAGACCAGCAGCAGCAGCAGCAGCAGCACCGACGAGCAACATGGGGGTCGAGAACGTGGCCACGCAGCTGCAGGACGTCCAGCTGGACGACAAGCCCAAGAACACGGCGCGCCGCGACCACCTCATCGAGATCGAGCGCCGCATCGCCCAGGAGTGGGAGGCCGCCAAGGTCTTTGAGAGCGAGCCCGATTTTTCCAAGCCAAAGTACTTTGTGTCGTTCCCGTACCCGTACATGAACGGCTACATCCACGTCGGCCACTGGTTCACGATCACCAAGGTCGAGTTCGCGTCGCGCTACCACCGCCTCAAGGGCGAGAACGTGCTCTTCCCGTTCGGCCTCCACTGCACGGGCATGCCCATCCAGGCCGCGGCGAACAAGCTCAAGTATGAGCTCGCGACGTTCGGCTCGCCGCCGGACTTTAGCGCCGACGACGAGGCCGACAAGCCCGCCGTGAAGAAGGAGGTCAAGGTCGAAGGCTCGGAGAACAAGGCCAAGGGCAAGAAGTCCAAGGCCGCGGCCAAGACGGGAGGTGCTGTGCGCCAGTACAACATCCTCAAGATATCGAACATCCCGGAGGAGGAGATCCCGGCTTTCGCGGATCCGCTCCACTGGCTGCACTACTTCCCGCCGCACGCCGTCGAGGACCTCAAGCGCGTCGGTGCCGGTGTCGACTACCGCCGTTCGTTCATCACGACGGACGTGAACCCGTTTTACGACAAGTTCATCACGTGGCAGCTCAACTTCCTCAAGGAGCGCGGTCGTGTGTCGCGTGGCAAGCGCCCGAACGTGTACTCGATTCTTGACCAGCAAAATTGCGCCGACCACGATCGTGCTTCGGGCGAGGGTGTCGGCCCGCAGGAGTATACGCTCGTCAAGCTGCGCGTGCAGGAACCGTTCCCACCGGCGCTCAAGGCGCTGGAGGGCAAGAAGGTGTACTTGGCCCCGGCGACGCTGCGTGCCGAGACCATGTACGGCCAGACCAACTGCTTCGTGCTGCCGGACGGCGACTACGGTGCCTTCGTCATCAACGACCAGGAGGATGTGTTCATCATCAGCCGTCGTGCCGCCAAGAACCTGGCGCACCAGGACTTCTCGCGCGTGTGGGGCAAGGAGGAGTGCCTGCTGGAGCTCAAGGGCTGGGACCTTCTGGGTCTGCCGCTGAGCGCGCCGTACGCCAAGTATGAGACCGTGTACACGCTGCCGCTGCTCACGATCTCGATGGGCAAGGGCACGGGCGTCGTTACGAGTGTACCGTCGGATGCGCCGGATGACTACGCCGCGCTGCGTGACCTCAAGCAGAAGCCAGCGTTCCGCGAGAAGTACAACATCGCGGACCACATGGTCATGCCGTTCGAGGTCGTGCCGATCATCGACATCCCGGGCTACGGCGACCAGGCCGCGGTCAAGGTGTGCGACGACCTCAAGATCGCGTCGCAGAACGACAAGGACAAACTCGCCAAGGCCAAGGAGATGGTCTACCTGAAGGGTTTCTACGAGGGCGTCATGCTCGTCGGCTCGCAGAAGGGCCAGAAGGTGTGCGACGCCAAGCCGGTCGTGCGCCAGGAGCTGCTCGACAGCGGCGACGCCATCCCGTACTGGGAGCCGGAGTCGCTCGTCATGTCGCGCTCGGGCGACGAGTGTGTCGTGGCCCACTTAGACCAGTGGTACCTCAACTACGGCGCCGATGACTGGAAGAACCGCGTGATGGAGCACGTGAGCAACCCGGAGACCTTTGACGCGTACAACCCGATTGCGCTGGGAGAGTACAAGGCCACGCTCAACTGGCTCAAGGAGTGGGCGCCGTGCCGCCAGGCCGGACTCGGCACCAAGCTGCCGTGGGACACGGAGTTTGTCGTGGAGTCGCTCTCGGACTCGACGATCTACATGGCGTACTACACGATCGCGCACTACCTGCAGGGCAACCTGTACGGCTCGGAGCTCGGCCCGCACGGCATCAAGGCCGAGCAGCTCACGAAGGAGGTGTTCGACTACATCTTCCTCAAGAACCGCCCGGAGCCGACGAGCGCGGGCATTCCAATCGACTTGCTCAACAAGATGAAGGCCGAGTTCAACTACTGGTACCCGCTCGACGTGCGTGCCTCGGGCAAGGACTTGATTCGCAACCACTTGACCATGGCGCTGTACAACCACGCCGAGATCTGGGCCGACGAGCCGGAGAAGTGGCCGCGCGGTTTCTTCACGAACGGCCACGTGCTGGTCGACGGCCAGAAGATGTCCAAGTCCAAGGGCAACTTCCTCACTCTCAAGGACTGCGCCGCCGAGTTTGGTGCCGACGCGACCCGTTTTGCCTGCGCCGACGCCGGTGACGGCATGGACGACGCCAACTACGCGTTGGACACGTGCCGTATGGCGATTCTGCGCCTCACGACCGAGGAAGAGTGGATCAAGAAGACGGTCGAGGACGCCGCCAACTTGCGCACGGGCGAGCTCAACTTCAACGACAAGGTGTTTATGCACCAGATGAACCACATGATCAACGAGACGGCCAAGTTCTTCGACAAGCTCCAGTGGCGCGAGGGTCTCCACACGGGCTTCTTCGAGTTCCAGATCGCTCGTGACGGCTACCGTGACATCTGCGTGCGCAGCGAGATCGCGATGCACAAGGACGTGATCATGCGCTTCATCGAGGCGCAAACGATTATGCTGTCGCCCGTCACGCCGCACTTCTGCGAGCACATCTGGAAGATCATCGGCAAGACTGGCTTCGTGGCGCAGGCGCTGTGGCCCAAGGCCGACGAGGTCGACTTCTCGCTGCTGCGCGCCGGCGACTTCCTCAGCAAGACGGTGCGCCACTTCCGTGAAGTGCTCACGAAGGGCTCGCAGAAGAAGGGCAAGGGTAAGAACGCTGCGCCGGCCGACACGGCCAAGCCAACCCACGCGCACGTGTACTTGTCGGATGAGTTCCCGGAGTGGCAGCAGAAGGTGCTGGTCTTCATGGCGTCGATCTTCGACAACGAGACCAAGTCATTCCCAGCGGACTTTATGAAGCTCCTCAAGGAGCAGGTCGCGCAGGACGACA
This sequence comes from Pythium pyrilobum, assembly GCA_023335905.1. Taxonomy (NCBI): domain Eukaryota; phylum Oomycota; class Peronosporomycetes; order Pythiales; family Pythiaceae; genus Pythium; species Pythium pyrilobum. The sequence goes on along the minus strand of JAADVV010000019.1, from coordinate 32,333 downwards.
GCCTGAAGAAGATTACCAAGAACGTGATGCAGTTCGCGGCATTTGTCAAGGAAGAGGCGACCGTGCGTGGCCTGGAGGCCCTTGAGTTGAGGTAAGTGGGACGGCCCGACCGTGTATCTGGTGTGACCTGTTCGTGTCTGACTTTGTTCCGTGTCTCGTTTTGTTGCGTAGAATGCCGTACGACCAGAAGACCGTGCTGGAGTCGTCCAAGCTGTACCTCGTGCGCTCGCTGGAGCTGCAGGACATCGCGTTCTACTACATCAGCGAGGAGATCGCGAACGTCGATGAGAAGAAGCTGGAGATGGCATCGCCAGGCAAGCCGGCGATCCACCTGTACGCCGCGTAAGGTGCTCGCACCCACGATCTGTAGTAGCCTCGATAACCCGCTCGGTTGCCCTTCCTCGCGCAGGCGGCACCAATTTCATCTGAGAAGACACAAATGCACGTGATTGCTTCTTTTTTTTTCAGACACATTTGCTGTAAAAACATCCATATTTTACCATTCCACACTGCAACTCACAGTCCTAGACTGAAGATCTCGTCCTCGGTAGGCATGCTGGCTTTCACCGCGGCTTTCTGCTCCTCCTCGTCCTTTGCTGCGTCGTGCACCGTCGCAACCGAGTCCGCTTCAATAGTGGTGACAGGTAACGCACTGGAAGAGACCGCCGCCGCCGCAGTGGCCTCCGCATTCGCCGCGGCGGCCGCCGCAACTGCCGCCGCGAGATGTGCCTGTTCCGCGACGTCCTCACTGCAATTCAGATCGACGGCCTCCTCCGCGGGTTTCACCGACACACTCACGTCATCTACGGCAACATCATCGCCCACGTACGCAGCAGCGGACACGTCAACTGGCACAACACCACTGACGCCAAGCGATGGATCCACTTGGTAGGCTGATGCCAGTGGACCACCAGGCACCGTGTCGCCCACGGCAGCCGTGCTCGCCGCCATCGTGATGTCATTTGGATCAACCTCGCCCGTCATGGTCGGGTGGACGGGTGGGTCGAGTCGGTGTCGCGCGCAGAAGCGAGCGAACCAGCCGGGTGAAGCCTTGAACGTCGCCATGGACTCGTACTTTTTGGCGAGCAGCATGGCCTGCTGGCGCACGGCCGTCTGCGTGAGCGGCACGAGCTGGTACGCCTGGGTCTCGCGCATGCGGCAGATCCACTCGTATAGCTCCTGCTCAAACTTTGCGTTGCGCACAAAGCCGCCGCGCTTGCGCTTGTCGCGGTTGTGCTCGTTACCCATAAAGTACCGGTCGCGCACCGTGTCTTTCATCTGCTTGAGCTTGCGGATCGCGCCCTCGGAAACGCCGTACCGCTTGGCCAGCTCAACGTTCTTCACTTTGGTCTCGCGCGACAGGATCTCGATGATCTCCATGCGCTCCTGGTCATTGAGCCGCCGCCCGGCTCCGCGTGGACCCATCTTGGGCTCTTTGGATTGCGGATGCGTGTGTTGCTGCTAGCTGTTCGCGCTTGTTTCCGAAAATGGGCCCTTCCGAGGGCCCTCGGTAAAGTACGAAACGAATGGGTCACGAGTCCCGAACCGCGGTTCGGGTTCCGGTTCAAGAAGAAATATTCACACACGGTTCGTAAGTTTCCACGTGGGATCCGTAACTTTCGATGACAGGGAAGATACACGTAAGCTACGCTCGCCAGGCTAAGTGCGATTTCGGTTATGCTAAGTGCGCATTCATTCCTTGCGTGAAGGCGGGAAACTCGAGCGGACCCACGATCCATCGGCAACAACGCGCCCGGGGAAAGTTGTGTGGGGGAAATGGAGCGCAGCAACCCGCCGCGCGCGCCGTTCAAGCGCCGCCCCGCGGAAATGCACGCGAGCGCACTTGATGGCAGCGAAGCTCCCTCGTCTGCCTCGCGGACTGGAGGGATTGTGGGGCGCGACGGCCCCAGCAGCGCCCGTACGAGCTCGATGCCGCCGGCGTCATCGTCGTCTCTCCAGCGTCGGCCAAGCAGCGGTTCGGCGTCGCGGTCATCGTCGATCCATAACGTAGTGATCCCTCCAGGTGGAGCAGCGAACACCTCTCCGTCGGCTTCGTCCTTTGCCGCCCACCGCTCGTCGTCGCTGAATCTCGACTCGCTGCCCCCGCCACCGCCGCCGCCTTTGGAGCCAGCGTACATGGCTACGTCGTCTTCGTCGTACGATTACGCGTCGTCATCATCGATCGGGGGTGCGCGTCGTGCATCTTCCCCACTGGCGGCGAGTGGGATGTCGGCAGCGTCGGCTGCGGCCGTGTCGCTGTCGCGTCGCTCGTCCGCGACGGCCAACTCGTCGGCGGCGTTGGCCACACTGCGCACGCGCGGCAACTTCGACCGACTCGTCGACGATTTAATGAAGCAGTTTTTGAAGGCGCCGACCCCTGTTCTCACGCGGCGGGTCGTGACGCGGCTCGCTGACGCCACGGCGCCGTCTCCTATGGCCGTTGATCCTGTGAGTACCGAGCCTTCCTCCACCCACGTGAAACGAATCTTAACTGACAACTGGTTGTGCCTATAGGTTGCCGTTATGCGGCAGATGGCAAAGCGTATCGACGAGCGCGGAGCCGTTTATTATGCTGACCCGCACAAGGCCAAGACGCAGCTCCAGGAGAGCTACTCGCGGTTCTACAAGCTCACGGGCGACGATATGCGGGGGTACGCAACCCGTTCTGATGCGTTACTGGGTTTGCCACTAAGTCTGTGGTCTCTTTCGATGTGCAGGAAAACATTGAAGCTGCTGTACGGGCTCATGTACTCGATCCCTCCACCGCGAGGCCTTGCACAGTCGGGCGGATTACTTCCTATGGAAGTCGACGATCAGGGTGCCACACATCCGATCACCCGCAAAGCGAGTTCCCACGGATCTGCAGCAGCTGCGAAGGGCCAAGAGCTCGTCCACCAGCTCGAAGATTCGTTCAAGTTTGCCGTCGGTATCGCGACAGCTTCGTCCCAGAATGGCTTCGGCCGCTCGTCGCCGCGTCGAAAGTCGCCTGGATCGGGCTCGAAAGGCGCGGTCAAGACAACTGCTACTCAGCGAGACGGAGAGATTGGCGTTGCTGGAGCCTCGTCGCTTGCATCGTTCCGGCATTCGTCGTTCGACGAGGTTCCAGAAGAGGTGCTGCTCCGGGATGTCCTCTACGCTATGCAGGCGATTGACTCGAAGCACATTTACTTCGATACGGCAGCTGATCGATTCCAGATCACCAGACATGTAGGGGTCCCAACACGTGAGTATCCATCGCTTATTGGTCGGCCCATCAGCTCACGTGTGCTAACTTTCTACAATCACGAAATGCTTTTTAGCGATGCGTGAGTTGATCCACAAGCTGTGCGAGCTGGGCTGGTTCTACCGCAAAATCAGTGACTACTTGCAACACTACCGCGAAAACCTCTCCTTCGGTGTGGTAAGTAACTGGCTTATGGTCACGCGATTTTAGGGTAAAAAAAATAATGTTTGATTGTGGGTATGGAACGCAGGTTGGACAGAGCTTCTGCCACGCGCTCAACCTCGAGCTGTCAGACTACTTCCGGTTAGTCGCCGTGCTTTCAGCTCAAGTGGACCACGACGTTGAATCCAAGCAATCCCGGAACTTTGAACGGCGGGGCATTAGCGATCTCACGCTTCGAAAGCTTGTCGTGTGGGTGCATGATCCACTTGACAAGCTTCGGCTCATTGCTCGTCTGATCGATGGTGTTGACGGCTTGCGAGGGGGAGCCTTAGCATCTGCTATCCACTCGCATGTTCTTCACGGAGACCCCGCAGTTCGACATTACGTTCAAAACGTGATGAAGGCTGTTGCAGCTCCAATCTTCCGCATGATTCGCCGCTGGGTTTTTGAAGGCGAGCTGGACGACACACACGTGAGTAGCCAGGCTTCTGAGTATCTCCGCCACATCTGATGCTGAAGTTTGTGTGCTCGCAGCAAGAATTTTTCGTTGTGGCTGCGGGTAATGTACCAGACGATCAACTATGGCGACAGAAGTACCACCTCAAGACCGAAATGCTCCCAAGCTTCATCTCGCTGTACGCCACGGCGTCATGCTTGACACATCGTTAGGATCACTCACGCTAACTTATTGGTCTGTTCCTAGTGAGCTTGCGCGCAAGATTCTGGTGATCGGCAAGAGTATCAACTTCATTCGTCATTGCTGCGGCAATACGGACTGGATCATGGATGCCCGCTTTCAAAACAGCAATCTGAGTGTCACTGGGGCGACAATCGACTTTGAAGAGAATGGAGTTCGCTTCGCACAACTGACCAGTTTAGAGGCAATGATTGAAGACGTATCCGTGAGCACGAACCAGTATCTGATACGAACGCTGAGGGAGAAGTTTCACCTTCTCGACCACTGCCGAGCCTTGCGAAGATACATGCTGCTTGGTCAGGTACGGTATCAAATGATGCTACAAATTGTGCTGTTTCTGCTCATGTGCTCATGGGAAAACATTTCCAATTGCTTAGGGTGACTTTATCCAGTACCTCATGGATTTACTCCAGCCTGAACTATCCAAGATTGCGCGCGGTGTTCATCGCCACAACCTCGTCAACGTGCTCGAGACCGCGCTGAATGCTTCAAACGCCAAATTCGAGGTAAGCCAAGATGATGACTGCTTCTTGAATTGAAATTCTTAGGTCTGATCGCTGGAATGAACAGTCCGCAGACATTCTTGCTCGCCTCGATGTAGAGCTCTTGCGGCATTCAGCTGGCGATTTGGGCTGGGATATCTTCTCGCTCCATTACAAGGTCCCCTCTCCGATCAACACGATCATCAACGACGCCGCGATGAAGCAGTATCAGATCATTTTTCTCTTCCTCTGGCAACTGAAGCGCGTGGAGCATTCATTGTCGACGTCGTGGAGCAAGGACATGCACCTTGAACACATCATCAAGGTAAACGTTGTCGTCACAGCTGATGTTGATCAACTCAAGATTCTTACTCCCTGTTTGATTGTGGCTCCCAGAAAAATCTCCCAGTGTTTCGACCCAGCATACACAAGTGTCAACTGATGCGATCGGAGATGATTCACTTCACGACGACGCTTCACAATTACGTCATGTTTGAGGTGCGCCTCGTATGGATCGTATCGTGTGGACCCCGTCATATACTCGACGTACTGACGACGCGTCCCGCACTTCAGGTTCTCGAGACGTCATGGCAGCAATTGGAGACAAACATGAGGTCAGCCAAAGACCTTGATTCTCTGATCAAGAGTCATGAAGACTATGTTCAGGCAATCAAGGAAAAGGTCAGGATCCTGCGTGGATTCAGCTGCCCTGTACGTGGCTCAAGTTGACGATAGTATTTTCTTGATTTCCAGGGGTTCATGACAGAAGCGATGCGGGAGATCCTTCTCAAGCTCAAGCAGATTTTCGCTGAGATTATCAGCTTTTGCCGAGCACAAGACAGCCTGTGCACTCTCGCAATGCAAAAGCTCAATGCCCTCCAGGAACACAGAAGGGCCGTCGAAAGCAACACAAAGAGGGTAAGAGTGGCAGTCGCCTGGAGGAGCTCTGCCTATTCAACACAAACTCACCAACGAAAATGGAATAGGGCACATGGGGAATGACGCTACAGGAAGAAGATACGGATGGTGCTTCGGCGTCAAAGTTTCGATCAGCATTTGGGAATATCAACGCGGAGCTGAAGAGAGTGGACTCCAACTTCAGTGGCCACGTTGTTGCCATGCTCGATCTGCTTCGGAAGCACTCGACATCAAATACGCTCGCGAACTCGCATGCTCTCTCAAGTCTTATGGTGCGGTTCGACTTCAACGAGTTCTATCATCGCAAGGCCCATCCATCTTCACTCGACGAATGAGTTAAGGTGTGGGCCGAAGGTATCAGTTTGCGATTTCATTTTCACGGTATGAGATCACACGTTGCTTTCCTAGCTGTCGAGTAAATCACGAAGGAAATAGCAGATCGCGTTGTCTATCACGTTGTTGACGCCATGATCCGTGCAAAGCAAGCCTTCCAGAAGCTTGACAGTGTCCAGCGTGCAAGCAACGGGGATGGAGACTCCAAAGCTGTCTCGTATCGTGGGTGAGTCTGATTCGGTTCCACCAACCTCGTCAGAGCTCTGCGATGGTTCGCCGAACCCCGTGTCGATGAATTGTTTTGTGTCAGGTGCCGAAGAGTTGCGGAACAAGTGCTGTATATCGACCAAGGCGGAGTAGAGCTTGAGTGCGAAGGCGGACCGATCAAGAACTATCGAACCCTCATCTTCCATCTCGATACGGAGGCGACTGATTTCGTGGCGAATACGTGCGATGTCTCTTTCGCGTACACCGGTTCGTCTGCTCAGCAACGGAGAAGTTGCAAACATCTCAACTCGCTGACTGAACCCCTCGTTGTCTTTCAATAGACCACCTCCGCCGCCGTCGATTCGTGTCGTGCCGAGAGTAAAGAATAGTGACACAGTGCCTTCGGCCGAGGGCTCACAAGTGCTGGTCAGCGCTGGGGTGAGGTCACGCATCCAATCTGCACATACAAGGCCAGCCTTGATCTCAGGGTCATCTCGCGGCACCGGGGGCACAGCCTGCAAGCAGCAGAACTTGACGTACGACGAATGGTTCTGAACGAGGAATGCGTGGATAAATACCACAACATCATGCTGGAATCCGATACCCGCTGGCAGAACGTGCTTCTCGCGTAGTATTTTGACGAAGTAGTTCACGAGGCGCTGGGCATCGACCATTGAACGCTTATTCGCTTCACTGGCGGCTGGTGGTCCACCTCCCTTGCCAGTGTTGACAACTGGAGGTGGCGCGGCTACGGTCGAACTCGGCTTGGACTGTTCCGTGATCGCGTGGGTGAGGAACGTGGGCAGCTTGTCGCCGTTGACCAGAGTTGCATTCTGAAGCTCGAGTGAGTCGAAGAGCGTGCGCTGAAGCGAACGTACTGCGACTCCCAGGTTCAGGTAGTGGAATGCCGCGTGAAGGTGGGCGGATTCCTCGCCACTGATCAGCTTTTGTCCGTAGATGTCGACAAGCTCCAACATCGCGAGTCGTATACCTTCCCGATCATGGCCACCCGATTCAACCTGCATCGCTTCTTCGGCACTTGCGATAAGCGCTTGGACGCAGTGATCGAAGGTGTCGGTACTGCTTAACGTGTTGGATTTCTGGGCGTCCACCAGCATCTTCTTCAAGATTGCACCCTTCTGCAGCAGCAATCGAGCTTTGATCGTTGCGAGTGGTGTTACAGAATGACCCGCTGCTTTCAAAGCAACCTCGATCGAGAGCAACGCGCGCTTCCTGCGCACCCCGGCGTCGCTTGGACTCGAAGGAGGAGTTTCCATTAACGCTTGGACAACCTCAGCTTTTAGCTGCACGAAGACCGGTATGCTTGGGTGGTACAGGTTCCATCGTTTGTCAGTGTGCAAGTTCGTGTCGACTCCAATCCATCCATCCCTTCGAAGAACGCAGTCCAGGGCCGCCTCTGCCTGTTCCAAGAAGGATAGACTCTGCTGAAGCTTGGGGGTTGCATTCTCGCTCTCCATCGCCTGGCCACGCAAGATCGACGCGCTAATGCGAAGTACCTCGACGAACGACGGGTTCCCAGCGCTATGGCTTGCCGTGAATGCATCACGAAGCTTCGTCAGCTCGTAGGTTGCGTCGTCTACAGAGCCAACAAACATATAAGCCTGCACTCGAAGCAACTCGATCTGGCGGACGAAGTGCTCGTCTTCGCCCCACCTGCGTGCCTCGTCGACAGCTACCCCAGCTTGCTGGATGGCGTACTGGTATCGTCCAAGAGAAATTGCACTTTTCACGCTGATCAGCCGCGCGCGGACCACGAGCGATGTCGCCTTGTATACCAGGGCTGATGGCATGTGTGTGTCCATCGACAAGATCCTTACATCGAGGGTCTTCTGTGCATCGCCGAGCGCAAGTCGTAATTCGGCGGCGGCTTGGACAACGCGAGTACATAGCTCTTGCGCGGAAGACCACTGGCCACCGCTGCATGAAAGCATGCATTGCTGGAGAAGAACCTCGGCGTGGATGTGACGAATACTCAACGACTCCCATCGAGCTGCTGTAGGTACTGTTGCGACTAAGTCGTTGTCACTTGCTTGAGCTCCCGGCTGCTCAGCCGCGACGAATTGCTGCAAGTGCTGCGTCAGCAACGCGGCGAGAGACGTCGCCATTTTGTCTCCGATTTGCCGCGCAGTTGAAGCCATCTCGTCCTCAATTGGTTCGCGTTGAGCGAGGAGACCGACCACTTTCAGAATCGAAACCAAGACAAAGCGCGCCGTCTCTGGACTGTATCGAAGTACCAGCAGCTCGCCGTACATCTTGGAGACATCGATCGCCGCGAGCCACGAGAGGACGGCGCTGTTTGCGGTATCCTCGATCGGCCTGTCATCTCGAAACTGAAGTTTATCCATCAGAGCAACTGCCACTTTCGGTTTGGCGTCGCATCCAGTCACAACACTAGTCAGGAGGGACGCTATCATCTCGAATGCGTCGTGAAATCGACCACACTGTGCAAGCGCATCGACGCGCAAGCGACGTGCGTTCGCAAAATGGTTTACGTCTTCAGAGCACTGCAGCGACAAGATTTCGTAGGCTGCGATGAGCGGCATCGCCTCGGTCGGCCGCTCATATCGGAGAAGCACTTCGACAGCCACAAGAAACATCATCCCCACTCGCGGCGCGTCAAGCCGCTCCGTGTCGATCAACAACTCTTGCCATGGCCACAGTTGCGACAGAATTTGGTGTGTGCCGTACAAATACGGTCTCGACGGGTTGGGCAGCGAACATTTCGTGGCGATGCGCGTGAAAACCGCAGCGATCATCCGTGCGAGATCCACTGCCGATGTGCTGGGCTGCAAGTCGAACAGAATGAGCTTCACCACGGCGATGCAGCTCTCCAAGCAAGTCCAGAGCCCATCGCCTTCAATCAACGGGTCGTTTGCGCTCGCTTCGTCCTCCCACGTGAACTCGATAATGTCTCGCCAGCACGAAGTTGCGCGGAGAGCGTTGAATGCGTTGTCGACTGCTTCGTTCCACGACTTGACCGCGGCCATGGTGTCGCCCCGTGCCCACAGGAAGTCACCGAGCTCCTGCAGTGCTTTCCCCGCGAGCCGTCGTTGCCGCTTCTGCCGTGACAGGGCCACACAGTGCGAGAACGAGCTCACAACTTGGTGCGGTTGAACGCTTGCTTCGCCATGACGACGGTACGTCTCGACCAGTTCATGGCATGTGTCGAGCGCTTGCGTGCATTTGTTCGTGGTCCGAGAAAGAACGTGGTGGGTTTTCTGGAGTGAGTCTAGCTCTTGCTGCCGTGCGTTCCGTTCCTGCGTCAGCTCGTGGATCTCTTTCTCCATCTCAGTTTTCTTGCCACGAAACTCGATCTCCTCTGGTGTCAGTACCTCCTCAACCACCAGGCGCGACTTCTTTTTCTTCTTCTTCGCTTCGGCATCGTTGAAGGCTTTGATGAACGACGCGAGCGTCGACTCTGCCGACGACAATAGCTCGTTTTGCTCCGCAAGGTATCGGTGCTGCGCATACACCAAGAGATGAAACATCTTTTCTGAGAAACGGGAGCCGCCTCCACTGAGCAGGTGATACTTCTTGCCCGTCTGGACGAGTTTGTGCCACATCTTGGCTGCGAGAAGGGCCTGTGTGGTGAACTCGAGAAGATTGGAGATCCACGTCTGGTCCGCATTCAAGGAACTCATCGCCGAGACGACTACGGTAGTTGACGCCATCGATAACGCGTCATTGGTGAAAGCAGTCGGACGATTGAACCCGTGGTCGGTCGGCGACAACGTGGTGACGACTTTTCCAGACCGCTCGGCTTTGAGGAGCTCCGTGACGGACTCGATCATGTCGAGAATCGAATCGACGCAACTGACCAAGTCTTCAAGACACTTCCCTTGCGTCGCTTGCACCACTGTCTCTGGAGAGACCCACGCCAACCAAATGGAGTTTGCGGCGTGTTGGGCGGCGGTTTGCAATGCCTGCCATGCACGAGCCTGCGCAAAGAGTCGACAACTTGCTGCAATACGGCTCATAAACTGCCCGAACAGCGCATGCGTCGTCTCGCTACATTCACGACTCGACGTCGGCTGGGCAACCTCCTCCTTGGGACTGCGCTCATTTTCTTCATTCGCTCCGTCCCGGTCCCCGGCTCTTGCAGATTTCACGTCAGGCAAACTCGAACCGCCATGGGAGGCGTCACCATGCAATACGCCGAATGAGTGATTAAATAATGGACCACGAAGACAGTCGACATCCTCATCAAGAGCGGCACGGTGAGACAGCTTCCGAAGCTATTCAACATGACAAAGTGCATTAAGTCAGCGCACAGAGCAACACGTCGCAACCCGATGCGATGGACAGGTTACTCACCAACGAGCGTGCTTGGAGAAGGCAAATCTCCCCGCACCACGTGTACAAATATTCGTCGTCGGCACCAAACTCTGGCTCGTCGGCCGGATTCGGTCTTGGTGTGTCAGGGAGAAGACCACTTGCAGCCGGATCAGACGTACGAGGTGTCTTTACTGTAGACCGAGCTGTGTTTGGAGCCGAGGGAGTGGCGACAGGTGGCGGTGCCAGCTCAGGAATGATGATGCCAAGCCCCGCGCAAGTGATCGTGGCTTTGCATTTCGTGCCGATCTTGCCACCGAACTTTACTAGTGGAAGCCATTCATTCACAGCCGTTTCATCGCCCGTGTCGACAGCACATTGACACAGCTTACAGAAAGCTTCGAAGCTGTCCCGATTGGTTCTCATGAACGGCTCCAGTGACTTGAACGCGTCTCGGAGACTGAGTTTGGATTGAGCGAGCAGATCGCTCAGGCTCGGGAGTGCTTCACTTTCTTCGGGACGTCGTGCTGTCGCCTGGGGCGGAGCTGCAAGAGTTTTTGCAGAATTCACCGGAGGAGGAGCAGAGGGCTTCGCACCCGTCAGCTGCGGGGCTCCTGCAGTAGCAGTTGTCGGTCGCGACTCGACAGCGTTGCTCCCTAGAGGGTAACCAAGGATGCACTCGGCTATCGCGACGCAGTCGAGCGCTGCCTGCATCTCGTTACTATCAGAGGTGTCGGCGAGATTTCCGACCCTGGACAGGTCTTTGATCTTGGCTACTTGTGAATAGACGCCGTCCGTCAGGTGGCGATGATGCCACGCGATTCGCATCAGTTCGAAGGCGATTCGAGCGGCCATACTACGCGTATCTGTGTCCCAGTCTGCCAAGGGGATACATCGAAGTGCCTGTGAAAGAAAACCACACAGTTGTGGTGAGAGGCTGGACAACGGCGTCAAGATCTGAGATCAACATACAAGTACCTGGTAGTATGTCGCTAGTGCGGCAAACGTGAGCGCATCGACATCGTCTAGATGCAACAGTGGCAGCAATACGCGGTACCCCTTGAAGCTCAATGCGCGGATTTGCTCGTGGTCTGCTGTCGCGGAGGCAAGTTCAAGGCCGATCGCGATCATCTTGCTCGCTTCCAACACGGCAATTTGCTGATTGCGGAGCATCATTCCTTCACTTGTCAGTTGACCATCACGAAATGGGTCACCTTCTTCGGCGTCGCAAATCACCACAATACTCTGCACAACGAGGTTCAACAGTGGGATGGGCCAGCGTGCAACGACGTCCCGCTTCAGAGCGTGTCGGTAGAAGAAGTTCGCGGACCAGCCTGGACGCTCTGCGAACTCTTTCGACACGACGCATTCGTACACTTGCAGTGCGGCTTTGCGCGCATGCGGCATCAGCTTCAATTCGTAGCTTGCCTGCGCGAGGTACCCGTAGCACGCAGCAAGCGGGAGCGGATTCACAGCGACGACCGGCCTCGACGTTTCCCCGATGCTTAGGATAATCTCGCCAGCTTCGTCGAAGGCAGCCACAGCAAACACGTAGCTCGTGTTCGGCGACAAGCCTGAGACTGTGACACGAGTTGCGGGAGGGTACACAGGCTCACCAGTCCCAGGGAAGTCAGTGTTGTTGAGCGACACGTCCGTTCCAGCACCGGAAGGCTTCGCGAAGACCATATAAAACACAACGCGGCGTCGCCTTGCAGCAGTGCTTGACGGCTTGAATGGTTGGATTTCGACCACTATCGACCTGGAGCTGCGGAGGAGGATTCGCGGTGGATGAGGTGCGAAAGTCTCTTCTAAAGGGGCAGCGGAGATGTTGTCGTCGGCTATGATACTCTTGGCCAACTCACGTTCTTGAACTTCGGCTTGCTGAAGAAACTTTATGCATTCGCTCGCCATCTCTGCGGCAGCTTCTTGGGTCACACCCGGTCGGCGCATACGCTGGATGTTGAGCAGGACGCGTGCGTACGCGTTTCTCTTGAACGCTTTATGGAGCGAGGTCTCGACGGTCGTCAATATCGAGATATGGCGCATTGGGAGTTGCTGCGCGTGTTGCTTTGAACCCAAATCGATTTCGATCGCGTCCACGGCTGCTGCCTCTTCGAGCTCAAGCTGGAAGAGTAAGAGCGTCGCATCGACCTGGATACAAATGAGCTCCTGCCACATCCCTCCAAGTTGAGACCCCGTTCCTTGCACACCGACCGATCCACGAGACGACGCTGGCGCGGTGAGATCACTGCTGAGACAGTCCGACTGACCATACTTGGCTGGGATGTCGAAAGAAAACGATGCGAGCGATGCGGCCTGCTTCTTGGTGTCGGCGACAGGCCCGAAATGATTGGACGTATCGACGACTCGATCACGAAAGGCGTCGACAAGCAAGAGGTAATCGCGGAGCGTACGGACGGCACGTCGTCGATCCTCCCGCACTTGAAGGAGCAAGCATAGCCTCAGACAGATTTCCCCGAGTTGAATGGGGTCTTCAAATTGAACCATCCGCAGAGCTGCGTAGATGGCTTCCAACAGGGTCACACCCTGTTCAACCTGCAGCAAATCGAATCCTTCCTCTCCAGGTTTCGACGACGCGTCGAGCTCCCTAACGACGACCGCACCGCCTTCCGCCCAGAGTCGCAGCGCAAGTTGGCACAGGTGGTCTCTCATCGTGCCGCCCACGAATTCGCTTGTGTGGCGCACGAATCGTCCCAGAGCCTGTGCAGCGGACACTAGTCGCCATCGCTGGAGTACCGGATCCAACATAATACCCTCCCCTTCCGTTGAAGCTGGTTTGTCCATGTCGAGCTCGGCGGCGTAGACGTCGAGCTCCGCGCGAAACGTAGCTACCTCGTTGAGCGTGTCCAATCGACTTCTTAACGACGTCAGCAGCAAGGAAGCGTCCGCTGTGCGCCTTAATCGACTCGCATACCGCAGCAACGTCACGTGGAAGGCGATTGGCACTGCACTGTCCAGCTGACGCCACGCCGCTGGATCTCCCCCGCCGTCACTACTTTCACTTTGCGTCGCGTCTACAGTTGCTTGGAGTATCGGCTGCGCAATCTCCAACGCAAACGTGAGGATCTCGTCCACACCCGCGTTGTCGGCCGGTCGACTGGCCCCACAACGCTCGAGTGCATCCATCGCCAGGCAAAAGCGGTCAACGGTGTCCGTCACACTCGAACTCGTCTCAATGGCCTTTCGACCAAAGAACTCGCCCTTCGCGATCGTCCGGAACTGCACCGCCAGCATAGCCGCGATTGCTTCGGCTTGCCGTAACGTAGTGGCGACTGGCTTGGGCAACGGCAAGTCGAGTTCCTCTTCCTTGCGCAGCCTGGCGACAGCCTGCACGGCGTGTTCGGCACATGCCAGTGCCGACTGTAAATGGGCTGCCGCCTTCTGCGGGCGCTTCGTTGCCATGGTCTCCAGGCATCCACACACCGCGACGTAGATCTGCAACCGCCAACGAATGTACTTGGTCGTGCTGAGCATCACCGTGGACTCGAGACACAGCAGACACCACTTGAGGTACGCGACAACTTCCCGCTCGAACCCGAGCTCCTGCAGGGGCCGCGCGATCGAATACACCAGCACGGACCCGTTGAGTAGCAGCCACGCGTACTGGTGCGGTGACTCGCGCTCCAGCTCAGCGGCAGCCTCCATGCCGTGCTGCAGCAAACCCAATGCCACCACCATTTTCTCGAGCGTCCCAGGGAACCGCACGAACGGGTCGCCTCGCCTCAGCACATGGAACTGGCACATCGCCTGCCCATACACGGCGCGCACGTAGACGTCGTTCTTCGGCCTCCGCGTCCCTTCTCCTTGCTGCGGCTCCGCGCGCAGCCAACCTGCCGTGACCTGCGCGTAGCAATGCGTTTCCGCGGCGTGGAACTCGTGCAGTGCAGCGAATTTGTCGCCAAACGTGACCAGTAGCAGCTCCTTCTTGGGCGGCGCGAGCTCGTCTGTGCGGAACAGCAGGCGCCGCACGAGCGCGTGGAGCCGCTGGCCGACCACGCCGTAGTGCGCGACTTGCCGCTTCTCCGACTGCGCGTCGCCGTCGGCGTTGAACGACGAGTTGCCCGTGGCGCCGGCGTCGCCGGCAAGGCTGGCGGTGCCCGCGTGGATCTCTTTCACCTGGCGGACGACGGCCTGGAATTCGCGCGTGAACTGGTCCACGAGCACACTGTCGTCCGCCGCGTCCACTCGCGCATTCTCCGTGGGCGTCTCCTTCTTCGCGGTCGCGGTGGGCGCCGCCGCGCGGCCGGCGATCGCCTTCTTCGTCATGGCGCGACCTCACGGTTTCCGTAGATTTCCCCCGCGGAGGCAGGCGAACAGACGTGTACGTTACGTCGCGCAAGCGCAACATTAGGGGCCAAAAAATGCGATGTTGAAGCTGGTGAGACCATCACTCTGAACTGAATTACGATAGTTCAAGCCCGTGCAAGCAAAACGCAAATGACGTCGCTTCAACCTCTGCGGGGCATCGATGGGGCCGCCGCACGGAAGCCTCTGACGCCGTCCACACCGTCGGCGCTTGCGTCGTTCGCGAGGACGCTGGATGTCGCCTCCGCGGTGCGCCCGATGCCGCAATCCGCGCCGCTCAAGCCGCTCGGCGGGCTTCAGGATGTGATCGCAAAGCCGTCGGCCTTGCCCCGGCCATCGCAAGAACTGGGTGCGATTCCTCGCGTCGGGAGCGTAAAGCGAAGTGAATTGGGCACCGTCAAACCGCTACGTGAGGTGTCTCCACTCGCTGCCTTCGCGAAGAAGTCCGCGCTGCCACCCACGGGCGGCGGGCTGGCGCCGCTCGAGCCGACTGTGCTCCCGAGTCCCGAGCGGCCAGCAGCGCTTTCCCTGCGATCGCTCGGGCCAGCGGAATGCAAAGAACACAGCACCAGGGTAGAGATGAAGGTTTCTGCTGTGGAAGAGGACGCGCGACGTGAGGCGACGCTGAGTAGCGAGCAGAAGGAGAAGAAAGAAGTGGCCGCGGAAGTGAAAGAAGATGGAGAGCGAGTGAAGTCTGCGCCGGATGAGAAGACACAAGCCGATGATGAGCGAGAAGACAGGAAAGATGATTACTCTGAGGACGACGATAACATGGCGGAGTTTGCGTGCACGGATTCCGACGAGGAAGAGGCCGAACGAGAGGCGCGCGTGCGACTGGACGTGGACGATCTGTACGAACGTGGCCCCGAGGTGGACAAAGGTTTGGACAAGAAGCCTTCTCTCAGGTGAGAGACCGTAACCGTCGAAGCGCATGTGCGCACTCGCCATATTGTCAATTTTGACAATATCGACGCTCTATGGCTTGATGTGCAGGCCAAATGAGCGCATGTTTGTGCCGCAGGCGTCCACAATCGAGCTCTTCCAAACCATTCTGGCCCAAGACACGACGCTGTTGTCGAATCTGCTGAGCAAAATGACGCCAACGGAGGTACTCTCTGTCCAAGATAACGAGGCGCGGACGATGTACCACTACGCCGCACTGTCCAGGTCTCCATGCGTACAAGCCGTAGTGTTCAGCTTCATTGGGTGCTTTTTCGACCAGGAAGTTGCGAGTGAGGTCGCAGGTATTGAGGCCAAACAGAGGCGGCTCGATAGGTTAGTGAGTCGCCATAGTGCGATGTCTAGACGTTGCACTCACATGACTGTTTGACTAGCTGGAAGGAACAGGGCGAGCCAGGCAATGCCACTGCTTGGGTGGCCCCGAGCGTCAAAGCAATCAAAGCATCCACAGTGAGAGAGTCCATGGAAGCGTCGTTGGCAGCGATCAATGCGTACGACCTCTGCGGACGATCCTTTTTGCACTATGTACGCTGCAGTTTCGTGATTGGTGGGGCTGATACGCGTCCTGATGACCTATCGTTTATCTATTGGTATCACAGAGTGCAACCAACGCCACCACGTCTCCACTGGACGTGAGTCAGCTTTTTAGCCACGCCGTCAAGACATCTAACCAGGTGCTGACGATGCAAGGTAGCGTGCTCGCTTTCAGTACGCGATGGAGAGGCCAGCAAAGGTGGTGTCTCCATGCTTACGAAATGTGTATGCATGGGTATGACTAGATAAGTTTGAGCGGAGCCCTCTCGACTATGCTGTGATGGCTGGCAACACGGCAGCCGTAGAGCGTTGGCTTGGACAACTCGGAGTGGGCAACTCGTTGTCGTCAACGGACGTGGATCGGCTGGCCCAGCTCGCGTCTGCACCATCCATGCAGAAGACTTTCTATCGATTACTGGAAACTGCCGACTCGGCTCGATTCTCAAGACTGCAAACGCAGAAAAGCAAGAAAACCCAGGAGGGCAATGGCCAAGCAAGCAATCTCGGCCTCAGCGTCCACTTCATGGCGAAACTGCAATCTACAAGCGGTACTGCGATTAAGGCCCCAATGACGACGAGTTGCCGAATGTGGACGTCACTCCACAAGGCCGCGATGTACGGAAGCGTCGAGGCTGTGGAGACTCTGATCGAGCAGGGCAGCGATGTGAACGGACGAGACGCTGACGGGTGGGCTTCGTTGCATGTGAGTAGTGCTTTGCCTCATCGTGCTCGGATGCATCGAACATGCTCTAACCCACATACAGCATTGCGCAGTGCAAGCCTCGGATGTGCATTTCGCGGTCGCCGACAGGCTTCTCCACAAACGTGCGGACGTGAATATCTGTTCCTCGCATGGACGAACACCGTTGCACGTTGTGGCGATGCAAAGACCATCAAAACTAGAGAGCTTCTCTCCATCAAGGGCTTCTGTTGGTCAGCTGGATAGCGAAGATGCTCGAGTGCGATTCGCGGAATTGCTCTGTAGTAGCCACAACGCGAAGCTCGACGTGTACGACGACGACCACTGTACACCGTTCCTGCTTGCTGTCAAAGCTGGGAACATTCGTGTCGCCCACTTCTTGCTGTGTTCATGTTGTGATGCACTTGCCGTGGACAGCACCGGAGGCTGCGCTCTCCATGTCGCTGGTACGCAATGAAGAATGGATTTTTGCCTTGGACTTGATGCTGATCTAGTGTCGGTACTGTAGTTGGTCAAGGATTTGGAGATATGGTCCGGTTCCTGTGCTGGTGGGACGCAGAGGACATACACTGGCGACACATGAAGGATCATCAGGGGCGCACACCGAAGATTGTCGCGAAAACGGATGCGATCCGTCTCGCCCTCGATGTACGGGCACCACTTTCAAGCAGGTGCCTTGCCTGCGTGGTGACATGCGCATGATGAAGTTGACAGAGTGGTTGCCTTGTAGAATCTCTGGTACGCTGTGCGCTCGAGGGCCGTTGACCAAGTGCAACTGCAGCTCCACCTCTGCCGAAGTCAGCGACAGAGTGAGCTTATTTCTGTGAATGACACGACACCCATGACGAGTCGGACGGCACTGCATCTAGCAGTACGATAGCGTCCCATTTTCCGTCGCTTTGGTTCATTTTGTGTAGAGGAAATTTCTCACATCTCGTCCGTTCACTTAGGTCGAGGGTCACACCACAATTACGCCAACATTCACACGGCGAGCGACGCCTACGAACGCGGCATCGCCTCAAAGTGCAGCCGTCGCTGCACAACTCGTGGGAACCCTGCTTCAAGGTGGCGCACGTCTCTCAGCAGGGGATGCTTGGGGCATCACTCCTCTCATGCTCGCAGCGTGCGCTGAATCGGTGCGTGTGTGGTTTGAACCACTGTGAAATCCCGCATAGCATGCTAAATTGCATAACCGTTGCGGTCTGTCGTACGTAGTCCTCGGCCATCGAAGCGATGCTCAAGGTTGCGACTGAAAAGGACGTTGACCAGCGAGACGCCCACGGTAACAGTGCGCTCCACTACAGCTACGCGTTCTCTCGAGTAAGCTGCAGCGGTGTCTGCCTGGGTCACATACGAACTCGAATTGTCACACCATTCTACAATTGCTAGGCCAAGATCTCGTCATTACTGGAAGACGCGATGAACGATCCGGTACGAAATTGGGACTCAAGCGGACGCGAGGTCGTTGGGAGCTCTCACCTTGCGTTGACTTGATGATACAAAAAGGATCTCGAGAACTCGGCCGGCAAGCTGCCCCTCGCGGTGACCGGCTTCCGCGACAAGATCTTCCCCAAGGCGTACCGGGACTTTCTCCAAACTCGCAACAACAGCAAGCCCAAGAGATCGTCCGAGTGTTCGCGCCGCAAGTGAGACCGTGGGAGGAGGAGAAGATCGGTGCGTGCAATCGAATCCATTTACTTATTCTCTCTGTCTTGATAATCCAGTATTACGACGCGTCTGCACAGCAAACGCGAAGCTGCCACCCCACTCATCTCTCCCTTAGAAGCCTTCGAAGACATCTGTGCCGTGGAACGGGCGCACACTCGTGTCCTCCGGGTACGCGTCAAAGTTGGCCGAGTCGAACGTGTCTTTGATCTGCGGTACGTACGGCGCCTTGATGGTCTTCTTGACCATGGCCTGCCAGTCAAACTTGGCGTTCGTGAAGAACGGGTGGTTCACGACGTCCTGCATGCCGCCCGCGAGCGAGCCGATGCGCAGCGCCGGGTTGGGCTCGAGTAGCTTGAGCACGAGGTCCTTGGCGTCGGCGTCGAAGCGCGGGTGGAACTTGATGAACTGGCGGCCCTGCAGGATCTTCTCAAAGATCTTGTTCTGGTCGTTGTGCTGGAACGGCGTGCGGCCGGCGATGAGCTCGTAGAGCAGGCAGCCAAGCGCCCAGTGGTCGACGGCCTTGCCGTGGCCCTTGTTGAGCACGAGCTCGGGCGCGAGGTACTCGGGCGTGCCGCAGAGCGTGAACGACCGCTCCTGGAGCGCGCCGTTCTTGTAGAACGGCACGTGCTTGGCGAAGCCGAAGTCCACGACCTTGAGGTACCCTGCCGCATCGATCACGAGGTTCTCGGGCTTGAGGTCGCGGTACGCGACCTGCATCTTCTGGAGGTAGAGCAGCGCCTCGGCGACGTTGGCCGTGTAGAAGCGCGCGACCGCGAGGTCGAACGCGCCGCAGACGCCCTTGGGCACCTTGAACGCCTTCTCGTAGAGCAGTGACCAGAGCTCGCCGCCCTGCACGAGCTCGAAGAGCATGTAGAGCTGGTTCGCGTCCGCGAACGTCTCGTGGAGCTTGAGGATGAACGGGTGGCTGCACTCCGAGATGATGCCCTTCTCGTACAGCACGTTCTTCTGCTGGTGAGTCTCGACGATGTTGGCCTTCTGCATGCACTTGAGCGCAAACGCCTGGTTCGTCGGCCGGTGGCGCACGAGGATCACGCGCCCGAACGTGCCCGTGCCGATCGTGCGGATCTTGTCGAGGTCCTTGAACAGGTACTTCTTCTGCGCCGACACATGCGGGGCACTGCCGCTCGCGCCGGCAGCGACGCCGACGCCGCCGCTGCGCGGGTCCCCCGCGCGGCCGACCGCGGCCTGCTGCATCATGTGCTGCCGCTGGATCTCGCGCTGCATGATGTGGTCGAGCTTGCCGAGCAGCCGCTCGAAGGCGTCGCGATGGAGCGTGAGACACTCAACGCGGCCGATCGCGACGCAGTCCGCCGCGCGCGGCTCGTTCGCGAGCAGCGCTCGCTCGCCAAAGAACTCGCCCGAGCGCAGCTGCATGATCTCAAAGCCCGACTTGCGCACCGAGACCTTGCCGTCCGAGATCATGAAGAACGTGTCGCCGGCGTCGCCCTCCGTGATGATCTTGGTGTTGTCCTCGTACGAGACCACGTTGAGCGCGTGCGCGAGGATGTCGAGCTCGTCGTCCGTGAGCGACGAGAGCAGCGGCACGCTGCGCAGCACGCGGATGCGCATCTGGCGGTCGATGAGTGAGCGCAGCGGGCCGAGCAGCTTGGTGAACGACGTGCGGTCCATGACGTAGCAGTCGACGCTGCCGACGGCGATGCAGTTGGCCTGGCGCGGCTCGTTGAGCATCAGCGCCATCTCGCCAAAGTAGTTGCCGCGGTAGAGCATCATGAGCTCCTTCTCCTGCGCGTCCGCGCCGAGCCCGCGCGACGTGCAGCGCACCTTGCCCTCAACGATGATGTAGAACGTGTTGCCCTCTTCACCCTGCCTGATGATGTACTCGCCGTCGTTGAAGCGCTGCAGCTTGAGCGCCGCCGCGACTTTCTGGAGCTGGTTGTTGCTCAGCCGCTGGAGCAGCTCGACGTTCTTGAGGAAGTTGACGCGCGCGAGCTGCGTGGCAGACGCGGTCGTGGCCATGATCTTGCGGAACATGGTGCGCTCGACCGACCAGAGGATGCAGCCGGTCGTCGCACGGATCGTCGCGGCACGCGGGCAGTTGTAGAGCAGCGCGAGCTCGCCGAAAGCGTCGCCGTTGGCGTACTTACCCACGAGCTGGCCGTCCACGACGATGTCGCACGCGCCGCTCTCGAGCACGTAGAAGCAGTTGCCGGCCGTGCCCTGCGCGATCACGTGCTCGCCGGCCTGGACCGTGACCATGGCCATGACGTCGATCATCTCGTCCACCTCGCTCTGCTCAAGCGACGAGAAGAGGTAGTGACTCTTGAGCGCCTTGGTGATCATCGCGCGCGTCTGCTGGTTCTTGGGCACGCGCACGTGCGCGATCGAGCTCAGGTCGCCCGGCTCAACGGCCTGCTCGTTGATGGGCATGCGGCGCACGCCCTTGCGCTCGCCCAGGTCCATGACCGCGTCCACGGACGGCGCAGCCGCCATTGACTCGCTCACGATGGGCACGGTCGTCGCCGGACCCGCCGAGTTCATCGCGCTCGCGCGCACGGTTGGCGCCGTCGGCGGCATGATCAGGTCCTTCATGCGCTGCGAAAAGTCCATGGTCTCTCTCTCTCAATCGGTCTCTCCTCTTGACGCGGTGGTGTAGACGACGGCTTTTCTGTGTGCTGTTGGCGGCGCGCGGGCCTCGCAGGACGCTTGCCTCAAGCTTTGCAAAAGCCCAAGTGAGTGTGGGGAGAGCTGCGACGGCTCTCGGCGCCGAATTGGCGGGGGCTGGAGCTCTGGTCGGGAGGGAGGCGCGAGGGAGCGCCAAAGTGTTGTTGGGTGCACATCCGAGCCAAGCACGGGCGGCCTCGCGTTCTCATTCTCATTCTGGGTGCGCGCGGCCAACCTCGTGTTCGGCAAGAATAGGATGGCATGATGGGGTCACCAGATGTGGCAAGTTGCCTATATGTAGCCATTGTACTAGCTTAGTGACGATGGTACTGGAGTACGCAAATGTAGTACCCGCAGATAGATTGGGCCACAATAATGTTATTGGGTGGGTGGGGATCATGAAAGGTCGTGATCCCTTCATTCATTGCATGGGGAACTGAGACCACGGCCGTGCAGCTAATACCATGGGCACGAACCGCATGGGCGAGCGCATCCATGTGTACTGGGTCGACGAGATGGCGTGGTTTTCGGGCGTCGTGCAGCGCTTCAGCGTGAGCCAGGGCTTCTACGTGGTCTACGACGACGGCGACGAGCGGTGGGAAGGCCCGGACGTGAGCTACCGGTTCGATGGGCAGCAGGACAGCGACGAGGAGGACGAGCAGGAAGAGAAGGATGGCGGCGAAATAGAAGCCCGTGGTGGCGGTGGTCAAGAAGAAGGGGAGAAGCGGGATGCAGTCCGAGGCGCGACCCCGAGAATGATGGAGCCGCCCGGGACTGACGACGACGAGGAGGGGGGCGAGGGCTCAGACAACGAGGCTCCGGAATTCCGAACGAACGCGGCTGAAGTGGACATTCACGCCCATGTCCATGATGCGACGTCACTCTCAGCGGACGAAGACAACGTTGCCGCGAATGACCCAGCGTCGTATCCGCAGCCTGTCGTACTCGCGAGTGGTGAAGAGGACCCGGCGTCCGAGAACGAGGACGACGCCCGCTCGGTCGCGCTGAGCGACGTGCCCACCACATACGAACCAACGCAGCAGCCGCCGCCACGAGGCCTCTCCATGCGGTCGCTGCCGCCCCGCGGGATCCTGCGAGGCATGGTGGTCAGCGCGACGCAGCTGCCTCGCGTGAACCGAAAAGAGGAGCCGCGCGCGTTCGTGCGGATCGCCTTCGTGGAAGGAGGAGGAGGCAGCCAGTCGAGCGCGCTCATGCTGCGGTGCAAGCAGGCACTCGCTGCGACGCAGCCGACGGCGGTCGCGACGAGCCATCCACTGTGGAACGACGCCGACGACGGTGACGCCGCGGGCGTGTGGAGCGACGCTGACCGCATCGACGGCCTCTTCCAGCTGCAGGTCGTCCCACCGATGCTTTCGACCAGCGGCGCGCAGCAGCAGCAGCAGCCCGCGTGGCTTCAGCTGAATGGCGACCTGCTCTTCAGCGTCTACCACGAAGCGAGCGAAGCGGACTCCCAGCGGAACGAGTTCATCGGCCAGGCGAGCGTACCGCTGAGCCGGCTCATGCGCGAGATCCTCAGCAGCTCCAGTGCGTCGCCGCCTTGCAGAACAGCCACGCAGCATTTGCCGCTGGAGACGCGCCAGGGGAAACCGCTGGGCCCGTCTGGGGAGATCGCATTAGCGGTCGTTTTCCAGTTTGAGCCCGAGTTTCGGCGGGACTTGCGCCGAGCGAAGGCTACTACAGAGAAGAAGAGCGAGACCCGTGTAGCCGCGGCGTTGGCGGCGTGGACGACGCCGCGAACGTCTTCGTCCGCTGCGTCAGTGGCGTCGTCCAGACCGTCTGCGCGCCCCAAGTCGGCCACGTTAACCGCATCGGCGAAGCGAGTTGCCGCCGCCGCCGCCGCCCACCACCACCACCAGAGCAGCAGCGAGGTCAACCGCCGGCGCTTCGAGAAGCAGCTCGATGCCGAGAACAAGGCCATGGCCAAGCGCGTGGCCGAGCAGCGGCGCGAGAGCGGCGCGCTCGCGGCGCGGCGCCAGCGGCTCAACCACCAGCCGCCGCTCAAGAGCGAGCCCAAGGCGGCCGCCGTGGTCGTGGCCGAGCCGCGGCGGCTCCACAAGGCGTCGTCGCAGATCAACCGCGCCAAGTTCGTGGACCAGGTCCAGCGAGAGAACAAGTCCATGGGCAAGCGCCTGGTCGAGCGTGCCGGGCTTGCGAAGTGGACGGGTCGAGGTGCCGGCGCCAAGAGCGAGGACGAGGCGCTGGACTGGGCCGACGACAGAGCGCAGGACAAGGCCCACGTCGCCGACCGGCGCGCCGTGCTGCGCCAGGAGAAGGACTCGCTGCTCGAGAAGGCGCAGGCCAAGTACCAGCGGCAGAGCGAGCTCGTCGAGGAGGTCATGGCGCTGCAGACCGAGGTCTCCGAGTGGAAGCAGCGGCTGTTCACGGTCAAGAGCAGCCTCCAGCGTGTGGGCGCGATGAACGCCAAGGACACGCACGTGCGCGACTGTCTGCGCCGCGCCGCGGCCAAGTCCAAGCGGCTGCCGCCGTCGGCGTGCGGAGACGCGAGCAGTACGGCTCGCCTACAGCAGCTTCTGGGCATAGGCGACGACGACGGCGGCGACGACGAGGACGAAGGCGATGCGTGCGGAGATCCGATCGTCGCCAAGTGCCGCAACAAGCTGCGCGAGCTGCTGCGCGACGCCTCGAGTCTCGAGGGCGAGAAGCTGCAGCTGGAGGCGCACGCCCGCGAGCTGGACAAGCAGGAGACCGCGCTGGAGGGCGAGGTCCTGGATCTCCACCGCAGGTGGCACTTCGTGCAGACCAAGCGAGCGTTCCAGACGCGCATGGCCGAGGAACGCGCGACGCCCGCGAGAGCAGCGTACGCGGCGAGCGAGTGGCGAGCGAAGACGCAGGCGATGGAGCTGACGCCCGAGGAGGAGGAGCAGCACGCGATCGTCCAGGCCCAGGAGGAGCTCACGCAGCTGCAGATCGCCGTCACGGTGCTGCGCGACCGCGTGGACAAGTGCGAGGTCGCTCCCGCTGCAGGAGTGGGCGGACGACCAGGCACCGCGTCGTCGTCGTCGTCGTCGGCCGCGTGCGAGTACCTGCGCGAGAAGATCGAGAAGCGCAGGGCCAAGCTCGCGAAGCTGGAGGCGCAGCAGCGCGAGTGGCGGCGCCAGTATGAGGCGCTCGTCGTGGGCGGCGAGCACGACCGCCTGCGCGCGCACACACAGGAGCTGCGGCACCTGCTCTTCCTCTGCCAGAGCGAGGCCAAGCATGTCGCGGCTGCGGAGCGCATTGCGAGGCACAGCAAGGAGACGGCCGCGCGCGCGCTGGACACGCAGCGCTTCCACGAGCAGACCGAAACGGAGATTCTATTGAAAAAAAAGGAAAGACAGAACCGCCCACCTGCCGCCACCGCGGTGACAAGCGCCCGCCCGAGTCGATAGAGAGCTAACTATCCAGGAGCAAGCCAAATAGAAACTTAGTCGGTCCAGCCGAGGTCGCGCCCGAGCAGCGCGTTGAGCTTGGCGTTGTACGGCGCGTAGAACGCCGCGAGCTTGGCGCGCGTGTCGGGCGAGACGGGCTCGTACTTGCGCGTGTTCTTGGCCGTCGCGTCCTCGATGCGGTGCGGGGGCAGCTCGAGGAACTCGAACACCTTGTCCATCGTCGCGTGGAGCCCGTCCGCGCCTTTCATCTCGTCGAGCGTGACGACCAGCACGTTCTGCTTGCCGTACGCCTCGAGCCAGCCAATGAGCTGCAGCGCGTACAGACCGCGCGTGATGTACGAGTGGCCGCCGTGCTCCTTGGTGACAGCCTGGCTCAGCACCTTCTCGTCGAATTCGTCAAAGCTCATGTCGCAGTGGACGCCGAGCGCCTCGAGCTCGGCGAGCTCGTCGGTGACGATCTGGTCAAAGCTGCGGCCCTTGAGGTGGTGGTGGCCGCGATTGCGCAGCTGCGCCTCGTTGCCCTCCGGGTCGGCCGTCATGCAGTAGTGCGAGTACGCGCGGTCCACGGGGTTGCGCAGCATCACGAGGATCTTGCGGCAGTGCGGGATCACGCGCAGCATGCGCTGCATGACGAGCTTGCCGCCGAGCAGGTAGCTCGGCGTGGCCTCGCCCGTGAGCAGCGACGGGAACCGGTGGAGCACGTCCTTTTCGAAAAAGTTGTAGTAAAACTCGAGGTGCTGGGATACGCCCTCGGCCGAGTAGATCGTCGGCAGCTTGGCGTTCCAGCGCCAGTCAAAGTAGTGCGTCTCCTTGCGCTTGGCCGCGACCACGAGGTCGTGCTGCGTGATGTAGTCGTAGAGCGACGTCGTGCCAGCCTTTTGCACGCCGATGACCATGAACGACGGCGACGGGCGGCTGCCGGCGTCCGTGGCGAGGTCGAGCGTGCGCCGCGTCTGGTGGATCACCATGTCGGCCGTGAGCGTGACGCGCGAGAGCGGGTACGACGGCTCGACGTAGTCAAAGATCAAGTGCACGCGCGGATGGTCCCAGTGGTTCGTCACGCGGTGCTTGCTGGCGTTGTTGAGCTCGTAAAGGTTGCCCTGCTTGAACTCGCGGCGCACCATGCTCTGCTCGTTCGGACCGACTGAGAAGTCGATGGCCGGGTCCGTGAAGATCGGGATGTGCATGCGGTGCGACTTGCTGACCCACGCGCCCGTGTCGTGGTGCGTCGGCACGACCGAGCCCGGCGGCATCCGCGCGAGGATGCAGCGGATCACCTATCGTAACCCCCAGTCAGTCCAGCCGTCGAGGCAGAGAAAAGAGAAAGAATGCAAGCGCACCCGTTCGACGGGGATGCCGATCTGCTGGAAGACGCTGTCGAGTTCGGCCTTCCAGGTCTTGTACCACGGGAACAGGAACACCTTGCTGATGTAGTCGTCGCTGAAGATGAACACGACCTTGCCGATGCCCCACTTGTCGTGGCCCGCGCGCTGGATCGGCACGTTGTCCGACTGGTGCGCTGGGTCCCAGAGCGTCTCGCCGCCGGCGACGATGCGCTGCTGCAGTCCGGAGATGTCGATCTGCTGCTGCCGCTCGACCACGATCAGGAAGTCCTTGGCGACCGACGGGTCCACCTCGCACATGGGCACGCGCTTCTGTCTGCAGCATTACATAGTGAGTAACTCGGCGAGTACGCATGCTGCAGAGACGCGGAGCGCGGCATACTCGAGCGGAATCTCCAGCGCAGTCGCCACCGCCATGGTCATGTGTGCGGTCGTCGAGCAAGTCTCTCTCTGGGCGCGGCGAAGGACAGGGCCGACTTGGTTGAACTCGTCATCCAAGGCTGCTTGTCTCGTGTCACACAACCAACACACACAAAAACCAGCGCGTGCCTTTTTGCCAGTCAGGAGGTCCCGAGGGGTCCACACCATTTACCTCTCTTGTTGCATATATTGTTTATCGTGGGTGACACAGTACAGGTGGGCATCCCACCTCCCTCGCGTTTGTGCCCTTTCCGTACTTAACGGTGTCCCGTTTCCCTAGCCCCCCCACCAGTCCACCACTCAAACCAATCCATTTTCCAAAACCTCAACTTGCCCCGTATAAAACCTCGTTAACAACTCCAGCCATCCATTGGGTTTGGTCCGTGGGCGTGCGAGGTTTTATTGCAGTCCCTTGGGTGGAAATGGGCTGGCGCTCGCGGGCGGCTCGGAACCAACCACCATTGGCCAGTAGCATTGCGGACCGAGTGCTTGGCCCCATCAGCGCAGCTTGAAACCCAGTCCGCTTGCAGCGCCGTCTCCATCAATTTAAAGACAACATGGTACGTATGGCCGCTGCTGTATGGGCGCGGTGGGTAAATGTCGTGGGCTGCGTCGAGTATGTTCGTGTGCGCGAGATCCGGGCGCACCCGCGTGTACAAGTTGGCCGTGAGCAGCTACAGTGGAGCCCGAGAACGTGCTGCGAACGTCGAGAAAGGATCCGCGTTGTCCGGAATTCTTCAACGGGGATGACCATGGTAGCGACAGCGATCGGATAGCGAGTGCGAACTGCAGGCGAAGATGGGTAGTGAACAGAGCAGGCCACTCGAGAACCGCGGAAGCGGAGAGGCGCCACAGTTGGTCAAGCTGTACGGAAATGGGCGGTGATTCGGTGACGGCGATGCTCCCGATATCGGCATAACCTGGGACGCTACTATAGACGTGACCGTGCAGAACACGCGATCACGCAGCCCTTGAACAGTCGAAACCCACCGCGCACTGGCTTCCCTTTCCAGACGACAGATTTGCTGATGTGGTCATGTGCAACAGGGTATCGATCTCATCGCCGGTGGCAAGGTCGTCGGTAAGAAGAACCGCACGGCGCCGAAGTCCAAGAATGTTTACTTGAACCTTCTTGTCCGCGTACGTCCCGCTTCCTCTCACGAGCCCGGCAGATTGAATGGGTCGACTCATCTTCTTCCGTGCTGGTTGTGTCCTTCAGCTCTACCGCTTTTTGGCGCGTCGTACGGACTCGAAGTTCAACAGCATCGTGCTGAAGCGTCTGTATCAGAGCAACACGAACCAGGCGCCGATGTCGATCGCCCGCGTTGCCCGTTACATGAAGGCCCACGAGGGCAAGATCGGCGTCGTTGTCGGTACCGTCACGGACGACGTCCGTCTCTTCGAGGTGCCGAAGCTCACGATCGCTGCGCTCGCCGTGACCGAGGCCGCTCGTGCTCGCATCGTCAAGGCCGGTGGTGAAATCATCACCTTCGACCAGCTCGCGCTCCGCTCGCCAAAGGGCGCGAACACGGTGCTCCTCCGTGGCCGCAAGACGGCCCGCGAGGTGTACAAGCACTTCGGCCACGCCTCGACCCTCGAGTCGGTGCACACCCACGACAACGTCAAGCCGTACGTGCGCTCGAAGGGCCGCAAGTTCGAGCGTGCTCGTGGTCGCCGAAAGAGCCGTGGCTTCAAGGTCTAAGCGACTGTCTAACGACGACTGCGACGACTGCGAAGACGCCATCGGTCTTGACGGTTTGGGCAGGACTACACTTGTCAAACGCGCTTCGAGTAGCGACGAGGCTGCAGCGGTGGTGTTCATTGCTGAGGTACTAGTAGTGGGCGAGCCGCAGGCATGGGTAGGATTGTGGAAAACCAAAGGTAAACAAATGAGACGTGCACCTTGCAAGAAACAAAACCCGCTGTGTCTTTTTGGTTTGTCCATGTTGCTTTTCACTCGTTGCCGACTCTGGCTGACGATACAAATACTATAGTAGTAATGACGACCGCAATGACAAATATTAATACTACTACGGCTACTACGCACTACAACTACGTAGCAGTAGTATCCGATCATGCCACGCGCGAGTCCCAAGATGCGACTACTGCTTTCGTCGCGACAGGATGTACTTGAGCTTGGCCACGATCTCGGCTGTAGAGAGGGGGGAAAACAATCATACACGCACGATTAGTCGCCAAAAACGGAGCGCGCGGCATAAGAGGGACACCCACGACGTACCGCACTCGTACGGCGAGTCGGCCGTGTAGTCCGTGACGATCTCTTCGATGCTGTCCTTGTAGTAGATCTGAAAGTCGGACGGGTCCTGCATGAAGCGCACCCACTCGATACTCGACATCGGTCGCTCCGCCTGCGGGAGAGCAGAAGCAGTAGCAGTGAGAGCCATGAGCAAAAACCACACGCCTGGATACGATACGACGCGGAACGTACAATTTTGGTGGTGTTGCGCGACTTGATGACGCGCTCGCCCACTTTACGGTTGTAGATCTTGTTGAGATCGACGCCAAACATGCGGTGCTGCTTCTTGCCGTACTTGTTCTTCTTGATGACGTGCCACTCCTTGAACATGGCCGCGGTCACGTCGTTGAACATGAACGTCTCGGGCGGTGGACGCGCGCGGCTGTCGATGCTCGCGGAATCCTCGACAACGTTCGTGACCGTGACGGGGACCTGCGGCGCATCAGCGTATTGCTCTGGTGGACAAAGCGATGGTCAAATAAATACCTGCTCAACAACCACAGGGTGGCGATCCAGAGTGGATCAACGTACTCGTGCCGAGCGTGGCCTCATGGATGTTGAGAGGACGCAATTTGGTGTGCATGTCGATCTCGTCACTCGCAAGGTCCAGCCGTTCGCGGTCGGCGTCACTGATCTTGAGCACGTAGTGATCGTGGAAGAGCTGGAGGCGATGCTTCTTGTTCAGCGTCGGCAACAGATCCTGGCCTGTCGTGGTGCTATCCACGGCGACGACCGTGTAGTCATCGCTCTTGGGCCTACACGACGCACAACCACCGGCGTCAGTGTTAGCCTTGTACAGCAGCCACCAGTACACAAACAACAGCACCCTCGTACATGTAGATCTTGAGAAAGATCTTGTCGTTGGCGCCTGGAGTCTTTGCAGCTGCCACGGCGTCAGCCTTCGCGACGGCAGCAGCGTTTGCCGCTTCGGCTGGGTCACACACAGAACGCCAGTGAATATGAAGATAGACTTCTCCAAAAGACACGACAGCATGCAGTGCGACTCACCATTGACAGGATCTCCGGTGGGTGGACACGCGTCAGGCCGTTCGCAGAGGCAGTACTCATGACCTCCAGCATCACCGAAGTTCTTGATCTTACGTGATCGATCGAGAGCTGTCCAGTCACAAACAATTACCGTCAGCCCTCGTAGATACGTCACGCGCAGCTATCATCTGCCGACCTCACCTGGGAAATCCTCGTCTGGGTAGCCGTCCGAGTCATGGAGCCGCAGCTCGTAGCACTCTGGGTGGCCGTAGTACAGCGGTGGGTCGCGTCCTTCGGCCTGATGCGTCCGCAATATCTCTTGGATCGACTCGTCCACCGTCGAGACATCGTACAGCTAGGTATCACATCACACATGCATCATCGCGTCAACAAACGACCCGCCCGCCCGCTAGAATACACCTGTCTCTGCTCACATCGATCTTCATCTCCTGACGAGTCGGCAAATAGATCGTTAGGTGCAGCACAGCGCCGAGATCCTGGCCCATCATCACGGGCTTGGAGCCGAGTGGCACCCCAGCGCCCTTTAATAGCTTGTCCAGCAGCGAACTCTCGTGCATCGAAATCGGTTCCACGTCTTCCTTGACAAAGTCGAATCCATCGTCGTTCGCTCCAATCGTGTCCGTACCTGCGCCTTCTTTTGCGCCGCCGGCATCGCCAGTTTTTCCATCTACCTCATGTAATCCGTCCTCAGATCTCTGTCGAAATGGAACCATTTCCGATCAATAGATACCCCACCTTTCTTCCCCGCCACGGCACCATCCTTTGCGGTCCCCGCCTGTGCTCCCGCACCATTCGCTCCTGCGTTCCCTGCGGCGTTGCTGGCCTTGTCACCGGCGGCCCCCGCCGCGCCACTCGTCTCCTTCCCGTTCGCACTCGGCGCGGCCGAGCTCGCAGCCGCGGTCGCCCCAGCGCTCGCGCCGTTGCTGCTCGTTGGCGGAGCGGGGGTGGGCTTCTTCGCCGGCGCGGGCACTTTCATCGCGGCCATGCGGTCGATCCACGAGTTGCGCAGCTGCATCTCCATCTTGGGCGACGAGTTGTAGATGCGATCGACCTCCGAGTCCTGGCGGTCGTGGAACGTCGGGCTGTTGCACGACGACATGCGCATGAGGCCGATCACATGGTTCAGCTCGCTCAGCTCCGTGAACTGCATGGCGCCGTTTCTCTCGACGGGCGGGTCCTCCTCACACACCGACACACAGCGATCTAGACACGCTTCTCTCGCTTCGTCCGCTTCTTCCTTACGTTCGGCCAGGTCCGCCGAGTCTTCCAGTAGAAATCCTAGACCCCTTTGTAAATGGATTTATATTCCAGTGAACAATTTGGGAGGGGTTTGGTCGCCGTGAAACGTGAAAACACCAAACTAATCACGAACGGCGACACCAACAATCGCCGACACAGCGAACAGACAGTGACGGATACGTACGACCGTCGTAGATCGAGCGGATGAATGGATACTCTTTAGTGGGTGGCACGCGAAGATCGCGCTGCCAATGGCTACCGTTGGTAGTACCAAGGCATTGGCGGGGCCTGCCAAATTGGCAGTGCCAATGGCAGGCCCCGCCATCCCCTATGCGGCGTGGCGCATGGCACAATCGTGCACGTGGCATCATTTGGTCGTACACCGTACAGTCCAGGCAACTTGCCGCGACACGCATACCGTCCTTCGCAGATTTGATACGGCCCACACATATCAGCACCGCACGCAAGTCGAGGAAGCGCTGAGCTGAGGTCATGATCAGTAGTGAAGTAAGTTGCTGAGATTGCACGAGATCCGAGCGGCGTCTCAACGCATGTTAACAGACGACGCCACGTTGGTGATCACTCTGTACCGGTTTGCTACCAGTACCTTGCGAAACTATTTATTCTCACCGCGCGCACACGTCGGAAGCTCCGCGGGCAACGCTGGGCGACAGATTTCTGGTGTCCACAATCCGTAGGCAGCGAAGGGATCCTCTTCCTTCCCTTGAAGTGGCGGGCAACGAATTGAATCGACAACTGTCCCACTCGCACAGTCACAGTCACTTGCCGTCTTCCTTGCTTCCCGACTTCGAGGAACGTTCTTTTACGGCCCGGCTTTGGTCCCGAGTTCGTAATTTACCACTGAAAGCCATGTTTTCAGCCACTCAGATGTGTTTATTACTCACGCAAAAGCTGTCCCGGCTGGTTTCGTGGAAAGGAACCTTTCAAGCGGCAAACCTTCGATTTTTGATCGCACCAGCGAAAAGGGTTCTCGCCTCTTCGCTGTGGGCCAAGAGTGCTTGAGCAACATAACATACCGCGGAGGCATGCATGCGACGGTCGTGACGGCGGATGGGACACCCACCACCAGCCGCCATCTGGTGGCGGCATTTCCTGTTGGGGTCAGCGAACTCGCCGCTATCATTCGGCAACGAGCGCAATCGCAGTTACAGCGGCACCATTCACGGAACCGTCAGCGGAACGCGAGGCGAACGCGCTTTCTTTCCACGCTTCTCTGCCGTGCCGCCGCCACCCTGCCCGCGCGATCCAGAGGGAGAGCCTCTGCTCGCGAAAACTGACTGGCGTGTGTGTGGGGACGCCTGCGCGCGAGTCGCCGACCAAGAGAGAGAGAGAGAGAGCGCACGAGTGCGATCCGCAGTTTTTCCATTGACGACTTCCCATATCCCGCGTCCGCGTTACCGACAAAATTAGTCTCGCGGCATCGCACAAGCAGCAAAGCGCGACGGAGAGTGCGAGCGGAACGACGCAGCCGTAGGTACCAGCACACCCG
>JAADVV010000018.1:0-41275 GCA_023335905.1 Pythium pyrilobum | reverse complement strand
CCCCCCCCCCCCCTTCCCCACATACACGAAGCAGACGAGAGACGACGACTCGACGGAGATGGCGTCGTCCACGCGCAGCAGCCGAGGCGGAGCCCTCGCAGGCGACACGCAGGTGCTGTCGCTCGACGCGCCGCTGCCGTCGGCCGCCGCCGGTGCCTCGTCGACGTCAGCTGACCGCGACCGCCCCAAGACGCCGCGGCGGCCCGGCACGTCGTCGGGCCGATCCAAGCCGAGCAAAGTGACCGAGTTCCGCAAGTTCCTGGAGAGCGAGGAACTGCCGCTCGTGATCGAGCCATCCAAGCCCGGCACGAGCCAGAGCGGCCGCCGCGTCCTGTGGACCGCGAACGTCGACCAGCTCGACCTGGCCCACTTCTTGCCGCTCTGTCTCGGCGGCATCCAGGAGTCGCTCGAGCCGTACCCGAGCTTCGCGTTCGACGCGGCCATGCAGCTGCTCGAGAGCGGCACGCACGACCTGCGCGTGCTCAAGTGTCTGCCGCAGGTCGTCGCGCAGCTCAAGAGCGCGCTGGGCACGCGCGAGAAGGAGGTCGTGCACCGCGCGCTGCTGCTGCTGCTGCAACTCACGGTCTGCGAGGGCGTGGGCGAGGCGCTGGGCGACCACTACCGCGCCCTCCTGCCGCTGTGCAACATCCTGCAGGACCGCCACCTGGGCACGGGCGACGAGCTCACGCGCGAGATGGTCGCCGAGGCGCTCGAGACCATGGAGGCGTACGGCCGAGACGACGCGCAGCTGCTCATCCAGCAGTACGTGCCGACGTTCACGAGCCAGTTCCCGAGCGACCGCCTCGTGAGCACGTAGTGGGGTCGTCTTGATCAGCCAAAGGGCCACTGAATTGCTACGTATATATGACCAGAAGACTAGATCGCGTTCTCGTGCCTGTAGCTTCGACCGGACTCACATGCGCGAGCGCGGGTGGCGGTAGCCGTGCATCTCCTTGGGGAGCGACGTCGCGACGAGGTCTTCGAGGTTGTGGATGCCGTACTTGTTGGGGGCGCCCGTGCGCCACAGCTCCTGCGCGTTGAGCTGGCCGTCGGCACCGAGGAAGGTCACGCCCATGAACTGCTGGTGCCAGCGGATCATAAAGTCAATGCGCGGCGTCGGGAAGTTGCCCAGCATCTCGGCCATGTTCTTGAGGATGCAGAGTCCGTATGGGATGTCCTCCCAGAAGAGGCGGCTGTTGACCGCCGGGTGGAACTGTCCCTTGCTCACCTCGACGAGCGGCGTCGCGCAGCCGGCGTAGCCCAGGTTCGTCATGAAGATCTGGCGCAGCGACGAGCGGTCCGCGACGTCCTCGCCGTACTGCTTGACCACGCGGTCGCCCATGGGCAGCAAGTCGGAGAGGTCGAGCGCCGGGAAGCGCTGCAGCAGCGCGTACTTGATCTGCTGCAGCTCGTTGTCGAGCATCGAGAGCTGCTCGGCCGAGAACTCGTCAAAGTCGGCGTCTGCATCCAGCACCACCAACCACAGTTAGCAAGTCGTCCTGGCACACGCAGTCGAGTCGGGACGACGTCCACGGCGCGCAACGTACAGAGCGTGAGGCCGCGTCGCTTGGCGAGTTCGTCCATGGTGTACGTCTTCTTCCCGTCCCAGTCGCGGAAGATGGCGAAGTATCGCGCCGGGTGGATGATCTGGTTCGACGGCGTGAGCGTGAGGTTGAGAAAGTTGGCGACTGTCTTGCATGGAATGTCGAAGAGCGCCTCCATGAGCTTGGCCGCCTGGTTCTTCTTCTCCACGGGGTAGCACGCCACGTAGAGACACTTCTTTGGGCCGATGATCTTGGCCTTGTGGCTGCAATATGATGGGGGAGCCGATGGGAATGAAGGATGTGGCACCGTCGCCGTAGAAACAGTGCGCCCACTTACCCGTACTCGTACGCCTTGCAGATCCACGGAATGTTCTGCAACCCGAAGAGCTGTCCCACCAAACAGTGCCGTCAGTTCCCAGGACAACGGTCGCGCATCCGCGCCTCCGAATGATGCACACACACCAGATCCAAGTCGGCCAGCTTCTCCTCGCCCAGCGCCTTCTTGGCCGCCCAGTCGAAGCCGCCCTGCGCGAAGAGCGCGCCGAGCGCCACACCCTTCTTCAGGTACGGCGCGATGGAGCTGAGGATCTCGGGGTGCGCGTTCGCCGGCGCCGCGACGATGACCACGTCCGACTGCGGGATCACGTGTTTGGCGCTCTTGGAGACGACGGCGAGCCGGCCCGTGATGACGCCCTTGTGCTCCCAGCTGCTGCCCTGCGTGGTGATCTCGATGGCGTCGCCCCAGCGCTCGGGCTGGCGCGTGAGCACCTGCACGCGCACGCCCTTGGACGCCAGATAGCCGGCGGCCACGTGCGCGCCGTTACCGCCGCCGCAGATCGTGACGGTGCCCAGCGAGCGGCCGCTGGAGCCACTGAGCTGCTGCTTCTCCAGCTGCGCGCGCGCCGTCGCGACCGAGAGCGTCATGCTGATCGAGCGAGCGAGAGGAGAGAGAGAGAGAGAGAGAGAGGACGAGAAAGCGACGATGCACCTTGTCACAGAGGGGAACTGATGGGATGGCTGCTCGGCGTGCGGGACGGACTGGTGCTTCGTCCGCACGATTCGGCGGCGTGGCTGCTTGGTTGATGACGTCAAGATTTAACCTCACCTCCTCTCCCCAGCATAAAACCTCGCTAAACCGGTACCGATACCGGTCCCAGCCGTCGTCGGAAACTGATATTTCTGTGGTTGTATTAGTGCCCCCGGGAGGCAAGTCGCTCTTTAGTTCAGCAGCACCTTGGCCTGCTGGTGGGTCTCGGCCGTCACGCGGATCGCAAAGAGCTCATTGAGCTCCTCGGCGGCGAACGCGTACGCGATGGCGCGGTCGATCTGCTCGATGGCGTGCGAGTAGTCCTGCATGGCCATGTACACCTGCGCCAGATGGCAGTACGCGAACTTGGAACGCGGACACATCTTAACCGCCTTCTCGAACAGGTCGAGCGCCTCGTGGCCGTACTCCGAGCCCTTCTGCACGAGCACGTTGCCCTTGTTGATGTACGCCATCGGGTACGACGCGTCAAGTGCGATGGCCTTGTCGAACATCTCCTCAATCTTGTTGAAGTCGACACTGCTGCCGGGCACCTGGGCCGTCTGCATGTACGTCTCGCCCAGGTAGTTGTAGATCTCCGGCACATCCGGCGTGATGCGCGCCGCCGTCTGCAAGTACTCGATCGCCTTGTCAAAGTTGCCACTGCGCGCATGCGTCACGCCGAGCTGAATGTAGGCCATGGCAAAGTCTGGGGCCAGCTCAATGCACCGCTCAAGGTCCTTGAGCGCGTTCGCCATCGACGCTTCCATGGTGGCACCGTCCTGGTCGATCGAGTGGAGCTGGCCGCGGTGGAAGAACGCCGTCGCGCACTCGGCCTTCTCCGCGAGCGCCTTGTCGAACCATCTCAGTGCCTGCTTGAGCTCCTTCTGATCGAAGCAGAGACCTCCCATCCGGATCTGCAATCGCCATCATAAACAATCATCAATCAGCCGAGCCAAAACAGAAGTAGCTAGGGATGACAGGCCGACTCACCTTGGCAAACAGCGACTGCGGCTTGACCTTGAGTGCAGTTTCAAAGCACGACTGGGCGAGATCAAACTCGCCACGCAAGTGGTAGTACGTACCGCCTTCCACGGTCGCCGTGTAGAAGGCATCGTCGCCAGGCTGGACGATCGCCAGCGCGGCTTCAAAGTCGGCAGCGGCACTCTCGTAATCCTTTGCGAGTTTGTTGGCAAGCGCACGCTTCGTCAACAGCTCGGCGCGCTCGCGTCGCACAGCGTCGTCCGCGCCAAGCGCCTCCAGTTCCAACGTGTACTCGTCGATTGACTTGTCCGCCTTGATGTCGCTCTCATCGTCGTTCTTGTGGAACGATGAGTAGTACGACGTGATGAAGAACTGGTCAGGCAAGTACCGGTGCGGGTTCAAGTTTTTTTGCTGCGCGGCCTGAAGCTCCAGCGTCGTGATCTCGGTGTGGATGCGACTGATCTCGAGAGCCATCGACTCGTCCACGTTCTCACGCTTCTCCTCCGAGATCACCAACATGCACACGTAGTCGACAAGCGCGCCGGCAAGATCGCCATTCGCAGTCTTCGCCTTTGCGCGGCGAAGGTACGCCTTCGAGTGGCGGTTGTCGAGGGCGAGCGCGTTCGAGCAGTCGTTGATGACCTGCTGGTGGTCACCAATGCGCTCGTACGCCGCCGCGCGGTTCGAGAACATGACCTTCAAATTGCGCTTGTCCACTGGCACAGTACGCTCACTCTCCTTGATTGCAAGCGTGTACAGCTCAATGGCGGCAACGTACTCGCCGGCCTTGTACTTCTTCGTGGCTTCCGTGGCCGCCTCCTGGCCGGCCGCAGCAGCAGCTGCCTCGGCGGCGCCGTGTGCGTCGCTCACATCCTTCTTCTTCTGTCCCGCCGGGATCGGCTCCGACTCTGACTTGACCTTCTTGGGCGTGTCATGTGTCTTCTCGGCGTGCTTCGGGCCAGCGGCGTCGTCGTGCGCGAGCTTTTCGACGCGCTTGTGCTGTTCGCTCTGCAGCTCCCGCTGGCGCTTGCGGTACACGCCGAAGAACACGACGGCGCTGATGACCGTGACCGAGGCCAGCACGGCCAGCTGCATGAGGGCGCGCTGCTCCGACATCATGAACGAATTGCTGCGCTTTTTGTCAACAACCCCACGTGTCCATGCAGATCATCTGCATCACACAGGCCAATCCACTCCAAAGGCGGCGCGAACGCCCTCCATTTGACAACATGTCCACCACAAAGTGTCCAAATCAGGGTCAGAATGTAAAAACGACTGGGTTGGCGTAATTACAATGAGCTATTTACATGCACCATTGGCCGTGCTGATTGGTTGGCTGGCTGGTGGCGCGACGTCGAAGTTTCGTGCCGCGGCGCTTCGCTGGAATCCCGACACAACAAGAACTGAGCAGTGATCCATCGGTCGTGAGCTTCCATCCCCCCAAGAACACCAAGACGAAAATGGCTGACGCTGCTGTGAACCCGAAGGCCTACCCGCTCGCGGACGCCAAGCTCACCGTGAGCATCCTCGACCTCGTCCAGCAGGCCACCAACTACAAGCAGATCAAGAAGGGCGCCAACGAGGCCACCAAGACGCTGAACCGCGGCATCTCCGAGTTCATCGTCATGGCCGCCGACACGGAGCCGCTCGAGATCCTGCTCCACTTGCCCCTCCTCTGTGAGGACAAGAATGTACCATACGTGTTCGTTCCGTCCAAGGTCGCCCTTGGTCGCGCGTGCGGCGTCTCGCGCCCTGTCATCGCTGCCTCCATCACGTCCAACGACGCCTCGCAGCTTGGCCCGCAGATCCAGACCATGCGCGAGCAGATCGAACAGCTTCTTATTTAAATAGTTTTGAGATGCTGTCATATCGCGCTAATGAAAATCAAGCATTGCGCTTCCACTGCTGAGTGTCCTCCATTCAAGCGGCACCAGTTTGCGACCACAAAGAGAATAGTTGAGTTGGCGTCTTCATCCACCAAATGTATCCATTTTGCGTAGAGGAGGTACTAGTATAAACTTCACGTTACGAAGCGTCCATCAGCACGTAATCGCGCGTGCTCTCGCCAAACTTGAGCACGTCTTTGATCTTCAGCTCGACGTAACGCGCGCTCTCGAGACGCTTGCCGTTCAGAAACGTACCGTTGGTGCTGTCGAGATCCATCACGTACGGACGCACCTCCTGCTCGTAGTCGAGTCCGTCCTTCGTGGGCTTCTGGAAGAGGCGATACTGGAGCACAGCGTGCTGCTTCGAGCACGACTCGTGCTCCGTGAGGATGTCGGCGATGGCTTTTTCGCGGCCTATCAGGTACCCGCTCTTGCGGTGCACATGCAACGTCGCTGCAGACGGAGGCGCGTACGTTAGTAACTCTCGATCGAGCAGAAAACAACGCAAGCGGGAAGCGTACTGATAAGGTCGTCGTTCTTGAACACGTAGAGACGGAAGCGTCGCGCGGGCACGCGCGCCTCCGGCGGCTCGGACCACTTCATGACCACGCCGTTCTGCACGTTGCCCGTCGTCTTGTCCTTTGCCAGCGCGCCGCTGAGCCCGAAGTTCGGCTTCTCTACGGGCTGCGGCGGCTCTCCATCGTCTCCTTCGGCATCTTCCTTCTTGCCCCATCTAATACCGGTACCACGCC
This sequence comes from Pythium pyrilobum, assembly GCA_023335905.1. Lineage (NCBI taxonomy): Eukaryota > Oomycota > Peronosporomycetes > Pythiales > Pythiaceae > Pythium > Pythium pyrilobum. The sequence goes on along the minus strand of JAADVV010000018.1, from coordinate 35,085 downwards.
ACAGCACAACGAATATGAGCACAACCCAACACGCAACGGAGACTTCCTCCCTCACGTGCAGTCTCCTACGCACTCCATCGCACGAGGTGGTCGCTTGGGCGCGGCGGAAACACCACCATTCGGACGGCGCGCAGGAGAAGCTGATCGCGACCGCGCGCGGTTGATACGGGGCGGCGATGCCTCGCGGCCGCGTCGTTCGTCCGGACGCGGCGATCGGTCCGAGCGGCCGCGATCTCTCGATCGCGACGGAGATCGTGCGCGTCGCGGAGCCGAGCGTCTAGACGGAGGGGACCGACGACGCGGGCGCCGAGAGCGCGAGCGAGAGCGCGAACGTGAACGCGAGCCCGACGGCGAGCGAGAGCGGCGCGCCATCACCGTCCTTTCGATCCGTTCCTATTGTGGCCACGGTTCCATGTCTCTGTTGTTTTAGCCAATCAAAGGAGGGTATGTATATTATCAGCCAATGTGATCGTCTTTGTCTGCACCGAGGTGCTTGTCTGCCATCAATCCTCAACCCACGACGGACGCCATGGATAAATCGACCGCGCCGCCGCCGCCGCCGCTGCCGCCAGGCCCTCCGCCTCCGCTTCCGCCACGAGAGGAAGATGCCAAGTCCAGCCGCCTGGCCGAGCTCTTCCGCGACCACAAGGCGACGCTCGCGTGCCAGTTGATGCGCGAGCTGAGCCTCCGCGAGGCCGTGGAGGAAGTCCACACGGCCTTCCGCACTGTCGAGTGGGCGCCCAACGCGTTTCTGCTCGCGCTCGCACAGTGGCCGGCGGTGCGTCTGCCTTAATCCCCTTATTGAAATGTCGGCGTATCTACCGCCTCGCGAACTGACTCAACTTCTGTCGTTGCTGTAGACGGCGCCGCGAAACGTCTTCTTCACGCTTGTCGCCGCCGGCATCGAGTGCATGAACGAGCGTCTGCAACTCAACGCGTCGCCGCCGTCCCCCATGACCAGTGACCTCGCCGGCTCGCTCTTGCTGGAGGCGTTCCACGACTGCCGTGCGCTCACGTGTGCTTCATTTGTCTCGGCCTTCCGCGTCAGCACCGTCCACCTGCATGCGCACTGCCTGCGGCTGCTCCACGTGCACGTGAAGATCGTCGTGACGATCCTCGACGTGCTGGACATGCGCCATCTTCTGCCGCTCGAGTTTGTGGTCACGGCGGCCATCGAGCAGAACGATCTGGAGGCCGCCGACAACTTTGTGCGCGACAACGTCGAGTACCAGGTGCTCTACCTGCAGACGCTGATCGACCGCCGCATGCAGGACAAGGCCATCAAGAAGCGCATGGTCAAGTTCAACATCAGCGACCACGCATTTCCAGAGTACCACGCCAGGTGAGTGGAGGTATGGTATGCGGTCCATTCGAGACAGACATGTACTCACGTGACGCTTGTAGACGCATGAGGGCGTCGCTTCGGTTCCTCGTGTACAACCACCAGTTCGAAGACATCCTCACGATGGTGCGCGGTAACCACGACATGATGCTCTACGCGTGCCGCTTCGTCGTGGGCAACCGCGGTGTCGAGGACCCGCTCGCGCGCCTCTTTGTGCACAAGTCGGGTCTCGCGCGGCTGGAGGAGTTCGCGCACATCGACACGACCGACCTCGAACTGGACGCGTTCCCTAACAAAGACGAGCTGGAGCCGCTCACGGGCTGTCTCTGCATCACGGAGCTCGCGGGTGACGACTGCCTGGTCTTCGTGGATTCGGTGGAGGCTCTGGAGGAGTGTATCACGCACCTCCGCGCCGCTCGTGTGGTGGGCTTCGACTGCGAGTGGAAATCGTCCACGAACCCCAACCAGAAAAGCGAGGCGTGCGCTGTCCTGCAGCTCGCGTCGGCCTCGCGAGCGTACGTGATCGACACGATCGCGCTCAAGACGCAGTGCGCGCCCTTATGCGAGATCTTCCTCTCGGACTCGATCATGAAGCTCGGCTTCGACACGAAAGGAGACGTCACCGTGCTCGCGCGTGTGCTGCTGCTCGACGGCGACCCGCGCCACCACGTGCTCGTGCGGAACCTCGTCGACATCCAGGCTCTCGCACGTCGACTGCGCAACCTGAAGCGGCCGCGCCTGCTAACCGACCAGTCTGGTGACAAGCACGATGAGGTGGAAGAGGGCGAAGTTCTCGAGGACGGTGAGCTCGTCGACGATCCGATTCGGATTGACTCGGAGCCTGTTGTGCTGCCTGCCCAAGAGGAAGAAGGCAACGTCGCGGAGGATGGACCCAGAGAGGCCGATGGCAACAGTGCAGCGGAAGCGCTGCAGACACTGGAGCGTATCGCTCCACAGGGTGCAGCTGATACAAACGCAGTGGACGCCGCGGAGTCAGGTACATCGTCCAAGAAGCGAGATCGCAAGAACAGGAAGAAGAAGAAGCGAGCGGAGCGTGGCACGGACGGAGGTGATCGAGAGAGTGACGGATCCAACCTGTCGCTCGCGGCGGTCGCTGAGGCGTACCTGAATAAGCCCCTCGACAAGCGGTCGAGGATGTCCGACTGGGAGCGTCGGCCCCTCACGAAGGCTCAGCTCCACTACGCGGCGCTGGACGCCTTGGTGCTCGTTGCCATCTTCGACGTCATGCGGCAACGGTATCCAGCAGACGAGTTCGACCAGGCTCTGAAGCAGACCTCAAAGCCCCGCGGGGCGCCGCATGCGAGCAAACCATCGGTGGCGGCTTCGTCGGATGGTGGGAACGGACAGGAACCACCCAGCCACCGTGAAGAGTGAGATGCATCTCTTGGGGGCGATCGAGACGCAACGCGAAATAGAAACCATATCTTTGTTTCTTCTGTCCATACCGCTCGCGCTCCCTCACTCGCTCATGTAGCTGGAGAGTGCATCGGCAAAGCCCACGGGCTTACCATCCCCAGCGTCCATCGAGAAGAGGTGCTGCTGCAGCGCCGCAGGCAGCGCCGTTACACGCAGGAAAAACTCGTTCAGTTTCTTCTGGAGCTCGTCTTTTTCCTGCATGTTTCCCACAACCAAACAGTAAAGACACTCGCGCGTCAGTATCGCCAGCTTTAAAGGGACACAGTTTCCACAGTCACGGCAACAGTTTGCGCACGACGCACCTCACTGGTCTTGCGTAGCTGGGCAGTGAGGTCCCGCAGCTCGTTCTCGATTCGCGACGCCTTCTCCGCCACTTCCGTCCGGAGCTGCTCGATGCGGTCCTGCAGCTGCCGCTCATTCTCCTCGCCGGTCTTGATCGTCGTTGCCAGCGTCTCGACGAGGTCGGATCGGCTGGCCATTTCGTGGCGGACGGCGTTCTCAAGGTCCCGCATTTTGGCTTCGAGCGTCCGGTTCTGCTGTTCGGCGTGCTCGCTCGCGTGTTCGAGCACGACTTGGCGGCTCTCGAGCGCCGCCTTGGCACTGCGCAATGCCACGACTTCGTCGCGCAGCCGCTTCGTCTCGCTCTCGTCGATTTTCACGCGGGAGCTCTTCGCCTGGTGCAGTTTCTGCATCATCTCCATCTCGCGGGCCATGCACACACGCAGCTGCGCCTCCTCCTGCTTGAAGTGGTCGACTAACGCCTCCTTCTTGGCCTCAAAATCCTTTTCGAGCTGTTCACGCAGCTCACGTAGGTGCGCGTCGGTCATGCGGCGGCTCACGATTCCTTCCAAACGCTGAAAGATCTCGACGCACTCCTTTCGGTAGAACTCGGTCAGAACTGCCGCCTTCTCCGGACCCTTCGCGCTTTCACCGTACGCCTCGTCGAACTGGTGGATCGCCTCCAGCGCAGCGCGAAACGACTGCGCACTGCTCACGCTGTCGGCGTCAGCCGAGCTATCGGCCGCGGACTCGAGCAGCGGGGTCGAGAGGCGGTGCCACACGTCGGCGCGCACGCGGTCGCAGTACCGTCGCGAGTTCGCGCGGAGCGTCTCCAGTTCTTGGGCGTGCTTCTGTTTGAGGTCGCTCTTGAGCTTGTTGCGCACGGCGCGACGGCTCGGCCCTTTCCACGCGGCTGCGCCGTTGTGGAACACGTCCATCGCGAGCCGCCATAGCTCATCGTGGAGCTTTTCGAACGCGTGCAGATCGATGGGCGGTGCGTCGCTGCCGAGAGATGACTGGATACAGTCCGCGTACGTCGCGAGCGCGTCGTCTGCGACGGCCGTACACTTGCGCTCGACGAACTCGTCCCACGCGCTGGTGAGCTCTGGGTCGTGGCCGTCTGCTGTGTCTTGTGCGAGGCTCTGGAGAAGCGCCAGCAGCACTTCGCCCGTGAGCTCCGTCCCGAACAGCTTCTTCACGGGGGCGTTCAGCGTGAAGAGCGAGCCCACGTCCATGGCTGCCACCGCATCGACGGAGCGCACGCCCATGGTCTTGAGCCGCGTCATGTCGGTCAGCGGCGTCCGATCTGCGGTGGCACTGGTGGCGTGTTGCAGCGACGCGTCACTGGAGAAGTCGACACTGAGCATGGTCGGCAGCATGTCGTAGATCTCAATAGACGAAAGCTCGCGCTGCAGCGACTGCAGCGTTTCCTGGAACGGCGGAAACGCTGGCAGTGCGTTGGCCATGGCCGTCTCCGTGTCGCCTGTCGAGAGCACGAGCGACGAAAGCGCGCACAGCGGGCCGATCGCTGGTGACGACGCGTCGCCGACGTCTAGGATCAGCAGCCGATAGTCCTCCTCCATGTAGGACACACACGCGAGCAGCGCGACGCCGGCGCCAGGCCCGATCTCCGGGTCGGCTGGCGTCGGCTGGCCGAGCAGCCCAGCGACGAGCCGCCGCCGCGCGCCTGCCGTAGCGCGCGAGCCCAGGAGCGTGGCGACCGCGAGCCGCTCGTCGTGGATCTCGTGGCGCAGCAGCGCGTCGCCCTGCGGTGTCACGCGGCCGTTGCCATCCACGAGATCCACGCCGTCGCGCCAGATCACCTCCATGTTCAGGGACCGGAAGATGCGGTAGTGCCCGGAGCGACTGACGTTATAGAAACGAAAATAGAAACGATAGCGTACATTGCTAAATAGACACCTCACTCGGGTGTGGCGCCGCCGCCGACGCGGTTGGCGATCGACACGCCGAGATGCTCAGCGTTGCTCTGGTCGAGCCGCTCCTTGAGCTGCGAAGCATCCAGTGACACGTCCAGAGGCTCCCACTTGAACTGGGACGCTGAGGCCTCGACCGTCGGGCGCTGCATTCCACAGAGTGAATCAGCATTACTCAAGGGGGAGGAAACGAGAGAGAGACAAACGCAGATCGCACCTTGATCGAGAAGCTCCGCAGCAGTGTGGTAACGCCACCAGTGTTGAAGATCGGGTCGGATATCTTGGAGATGTTGTCCATCCGCGTCTCCAGCTCCTTCGTTTTCGCATGCGCCTTGGCGACAAAGCTCTGCTCAGCACGTCGAACCCACCGTTTGTCAGCGCGCAGACCTCACAAATCAAACAGGCACACTGTGGCGATGATACCTCCATCAAGTTGACGCGGATGAAAATGTCTTCCAGTTCGCGGCAGTTTTCGAGCAGCGCCGCCATGAGCGCCTCGTGGGACTCGGCGGCGTCCTGGCGCAGCATGTCTGCCACGGCCGTCGCCTCGTCGATCTTGAACATCGCCAAACCGATGCGTTCGTCCACCGGCGGAGTCAACTCGGTGGCCTCGTCGACGACATCTTCGTAGTCCACACAAAGCTGGCGGAAGGCGCTGCGCAGCTCCGCCGTCTCGGCGCCGGCGGCGTCCGCGGCTGCTGCCTCGGCCATCATCGCGTGCATCTCCAGCGGAAGTCGCTCCATCTTCACTTCCACATCAAGGCAATTCGTAATTACGCGTAAATATCCCACCGTTTTATTGTGCCCCCCCCGCCCGGTGCGAATCTGACTGTTCGTAAAAAAGGAGTGAACAGACTGGACCCAGCCATTCCGAGCAGCTCGAAAGGGGATCGAAGAAGGAAGCCACGCGCAACCAACGAGCAGTATCACAAGAACGACCACGATGAGCGCGACGCCCATGGACACGAACCCGGAGAAGAAGAAGCAGTGGGAGTCCAGCTCCGACTTCGCCAACTACTTCTGCACCTATGCGTACATCTACCACCAGAAGCAGATGCTGCAGGACGACCTGCGCATGCAGAGCTACCGCGACGCGATCTTCGAGAACCCCAACCATTTCAAGGACAAGGTCGTGCTCGACGTCGGCACCGGAAGCGGCATCCTCGCGATTTGGGCGGCCCAGGCCGGTGCGCGCAAGGTGTACGCTGTCGAGGCCACCGACATCGCCGTCCAGGCGCGCAAGGTGATCAAGGCGAACAACCAGGACCACATCATCACGGTCATCCAGTCCAAGATCGAAGACGTCGAGCTCCCAGAGAAGGTGGATGTGATCATCTCCGAGTGGATGGGCTACTTCTTGCTGCGCGAGTCCATGTTTGACTCGGTGCTGATCGCGCGTGAGCGATGGCTCAAGCCGGAGGGTGCGATGTTCCCATCGCACGCCTCCATGTTCATCGCGCCAATGGGCAATGAAGACGACAGCAACAAGCGCTTCAACGAGTTCTCGAACGCCATGGATGGATGGCGCAACTTTGTGGAGAACACGAAGAAGTCGTGGGGCGTCGATATGAGTGTGCTGGGCAACGCCTTCCGTAAGGAGCAGGAGCAATTCTCGCTGCACACGTCGGCGTGGGCGGAGCTCTCGCCCTCGGATCTTATCGGCGATGAAGTCGAGATCGCCGCGTGGGACTTGAAGACGTGCACGCTGGAGGACATGCTCGAGGTGAAGAAATCGTTCACGCTCGAGATCACGACGATGGGTCGCTTTGGCGGCATCGCTGGTTGGTTCGACGTCGACTTCAAGGGCTGCCTGGAGCTGCCAGCGGAGAAGGAGGTGACGCTCACGACCTCGCCGTTCGTGCAGCCCACGCACTGGGGTCAGCAGGTGTTCCCGCTCTACCCGCTGACGCAGGTCTGCGATGGCGACAAGGTCGAAGGCTCGATTGCTGTCGTGCGTCGCACGGACAACCAGCGTCTGCTCAACGTCAAGTACCAGCTCCAGGTCCACCACGCGGACGACGAGAGCGAGCCCCCGTTCACGAACGTCTACCAGATCGAGTAATTAAATAAGTTGTTTAGGCCGAAGCTTGCACCCCAAAACTGTATGTTTCATCAATAGATACAACATCCACTTTAGTTTATTTCAGTAGATTATGTATGGGGAACGGCTTTCGACTGGAAAGTTTCGAGGGACTGAGCGACCTCGTTTGGAGGGACTTGTTTCCCATCGGCATGGCGGCACCTGCGGCGGAGACGAAGACGCGTGGCGTCACGCCGCTACCGTCCTTCGACAAGGAGCTGCACACGCTCTATTTCCTCAAGAACCTCAAGACGCTTCCGACGCCCTACGCGTCGCAGGACAACCAACGTGTCGTGCTGGTGAGTTGGCGCTTGGTGGGGGAAAGTGCGAGGCGCAGAGGTCGCTCACGGTGTCCGCGTTCACCGCAGGCCTTCTTCTGCATCCACGGACTCGCTCTGCTGGACGAACTCGATCGCGTGGATCGTGAGAAGATCGTCGAGTGGGTGTATTCGTTGCAGGTGTACCCAGACTCGCGCGACAGATGTGAGTGTTCGCGTTCGTTTCTGGTGGTGTATCCCGCCGCGCGAGCTTCTGACGTTGTCCGTTTTGGAGCAGCTCTTAACGCAAGCGACTGCGGCTTCCGCGGTGGCACTGCGTACGGCAATCTGTTCGGCTGCTCTTCGGTAGGAAGAGAGTGTATTTTCGCGTTGGATGTGGTGCTTGAGGATGCTGATGGCTGGTTCGGTGTGTGCACAGGCCGACTATGTGAGCGAGGTGTACGACACAGCCAACATCGCATCGACGTATGCTGCGCTGTGTATTCTCAAGACACTCGGAGACGATCTCTCCCGTGTGGATAAACCCGCGATCATCGGCGCTCTCCGTCATCTGCAAGATCAAGCCACTGGCAGGTACGGGCATTCCCACTTCGTAGAGTAGTAGACTTGATTCCGACGACGCGTGTGTGTGTGTATTTGGTCAGCTTTCAGTCTCTGCCGTTCGGCTCGGAGCAAGACATGCGCTTCGTGTTTTGTGCATGTGCGATTTCCTATATCTTGGACGACTGGTCTGGCGTCGACGGGCCGGCGATGGTGCGCTTCATCAATTCTTGCGTTGTGAGTCGTCATCTGAATGATACTTGGTTGCGGTATCGTTGCACTCACCCAATAATGGTTGTTGACAGTCGTATGACGGGAGCATTGGCATCAATGCCGATATCGAGGGGCAGGGAGGAGCCGTCTACTGTGCTCTTGCCTCGCTCGTTCTGTCCGGCCGGTTAATGCAACTACATGGCGACCTGAACGATCTCGTGCGGTGGCTGGCTTTCCGTCAGCAAGGCGGATTCCAGGGACGGTGCAACAAGACTCCAGACTCATGCTACGCCTTCTGGGACGGAGCGTCGCTGGAATTGCTGGGGAAGCACCATCTTGTCGACGTTCCAAGCTGCCAAGCGTTCATCCTGTCGTGCCAGTTTCCCTTTGGTGGAATCTGCAAATACCCGGACGTCGTGCCCGATGTGATGCACTCGTATTACAGTCTCGCGTGGCTAAGCATCGCAGCGAACCAGAAGCGTCGAGCCCGCGCTGGAGAGGAGGACCAGTCTGGTGAGGGCGATCCGTTCTCGTGTCTCGTGCCTATGGATACCAAGTTACAAGTGCCAGTGTTTCCCAAACCACTGAAGAAAGCATAGTCGTCTATTGATTCCCATAACCCTCACAACACACAGTTGTTGATGCCCACAATATGATCATGTGAGAACCTCCACTCCATCTTCTGTGATAAGCACGGTGTGTTCGGCTTGCGCGCAACGGCTGCCATCCACAGTGGCGACCGTCCAGCCATCGTCCCAGTGCAGAATCTACAGTAGCGTGACGATACCACAACGAAAGTCAGACACGTGCTCTTGTTCCCCTGTCGACACCTGCGTTGCGTACCTCCGCACTGCCTTCACAGACTGCAGGTTCAACTGTAAATGCCATGCCCGGCAACATGTTCCCCGGTTCATTGTTTCGATGGTGGATGATGAACGGCAGGCAGTGGAACTCCTGCCCAATTCCGTGGCCGCTGTACTCCTCGTTGACAGTGAAGCCATTGGACTCACACAGCCCCTGGACAAAGTCGCCAATCGACGAGAAACGGCTCTTGGGCTTGCAGCACTTGTCGATCGCACCCATGAGAGCTTCGTTTGTCACTTGGACGAGTTTCTTACCTACATCATCCACGTCTCCGACCAGGAACGTCTGCGACGTGTCGCCATGAAAGCCGTCGACGTACACGGAGATGTCAATGTTCACGATGTCGCCGTCCTGCAGTTCGCGGCTATTTCATCGGCATGCCATTAGTCTAGAACTCCGCAAATGGGACGCTTATTTGTCGCTAGCGTACCTGTCTGGGATGCCATGCACGACGATTTCGTTGACGGACGAACACAACGACTTGGGGAATCCGCCGTAGTTTAGTGGGGACGGATAAGCTCCAAGGCGCAGGATCTCATCGTGCACCAGTCGGTCGATCTCGTCCGTCGTCTGTCCGACGCCGACGTGGTTCTCAGCGAACGCCAGGATCTCCTTGGCGACCAGGCATGCGCGTCGCAGGCGGTGCTGCTTGGGCTTGTCGAGGATGGGGATGAAGGGTTTGAGGGTGGACATCTGGCCATTCGCAGCATACGGAGGCTTGGCGATGTGCGATGGGATGACACGTGTTGGTGACACCTCACCAGCCACGACTGGCGCGCGAGAGCCACGAGTGGATGCCTGCGCGCGCGTGAAGAAGCGTCGCGCCGTTGACGCCAACGCCATTGATGTTGAGGATTGGATTGGATTGGATTGTGGCCAGGAGGAGGAGGGTGCCGTTAGAAACTGAAGCCTGAAAGCGGTTACTTCATTAACTTAGATTATTGCATTTTCTTGCCTTGCTGCGTCACCATCGCCTCTGGGATGACGAGCCCTACGCAACAGGACGATGGGCTGGGCGAACGACAGTGAATGGAGGAAGGGTCGCGAGAGGTGATCTTCACGCCATGCGCAACCAGACACCACCGAGGGCAGGACACACGCAGCGCGGAGCCACGAAACGCTCAGGACGGAGGCGTCTTGTTCTTCTTGAGCGCGGCGGCCCTGGCGCTGCCCACGAGCTTGCCCTGGCGGGCGAGCCATCGAGCCAAGATGGGCGTCACGCCAATAGTCACGGCACCTCGTGCTGGCCCTGTGGCCAGCGTGGACACGTACGCGAGGGCGAAGGTGCCCGCCTGTGGGTCGAGCTTGGAGAGGTCGACGAACGGCACCTTGTCGAGATACTTTTCGATGTTGAGGCCGTAGCGGATGGCGGCGTACGAGCCGGAGAGCGTCGTCGCGAAGAGCGACGCGTGGAATACGAGCGCCGTGCGGCCGTACTTCTTGAGCACCTCCTTGACCTTGGCCTGCATCTCGGTCGGTCTCTCTCGCTGGGGCGGGCGCGAATACGATAGTGGGCAACTCGGCGACGACTGGGAGCGAGTGGGGAGCCGCTGGGCTGTCGAGACCGAAATCACAGAGGCTTCTGCTTCGTGTGCGTCGCGTCCTTCGCAGACCGGCCGACCTTATTCTGGAGCCCAGCCGTTGGGTGAAAATGCGATGTGCCTGTCCCATGAAGATACAGGGCACTCGCGCGAGGGGGAATGGGCCATGCGCATCAGAGTGATGGTCTTCTAGCTGGTCTGCAACATGCCTGCATGCACTGGGTTTAGTTAACCCATCCAAAGAAACGCACGGCAACGTGGATGTATGCGTGGATCTGCATACTGTATTGGTACCTATCGATGCTGGATGCCTGCCTGCGGAGCGTTCGGGCGCCTCGCGTGGGCGGTCTTTGTGCTGGTGGGCGAGAGAACGCTCTCCTTCGTGCTGCTCTGGCTGGTGACGCTGCGCGCGGTGGGGGGCAGCAGCGCCAGCGGCCGCTCGGCGCGGCTGCGCCTCTCTTCGGTCTGCCGCTCTTCGAGCTCACGCTGCACGCGCAGCAGTTCCAGCTCGATATCGGCCTTGCGCGACTCTAGATCTCGAAGGGAGAGGACTACGAGTCACAGCCGGCCGTGAGGATCAAGTGGAGGCGTGGGAACCCAGTTGGCGGTGGCTCCTCACCTGACGTCGCGACGGACGCGTTACTGGGACGAAGCGAGCTGCCACTTGCGGAGCGCGAGAGCGACGCTGCCGAATAGATGGAGGACATCGCAATGGACCGTGAGAAGCTGACTCCTGACCTCACCGAGCGCAGTGACTCGGTCTCGAAAGGCAGTGGTGAGTGAGGAATCAAGCAATGTGGGGACACACGGAACTGCTAAGTCGCCACGCACCTCATCCGCGTCCTGCTGCCGCGTCGTTCCTAGTCAAGCCGCATGCATGTGCACGACACACCGAAGCGGACGTTAGATCCTTTGTTTTGTAGAGTACCAATGCAACCAATCGCCCCGCACGCACGAGAGCTCTCCACGGACGCGCTCGACCTGACGCTCCTCGTGTCGTCGCAGTCGGTACTACGTGAGCTCGCCTTCTTGAGCGGCTCCGCTGTCCCCGCCGACTTGACAGACGACGGCATCGTCCGTGAGGTTCACGCCAATGTGCCGAGTGGACGACCCTCTACCCTTCCGCACAATGCGGCGGTTGGCTTGCGGCTTGGTGACGCACCACCCGCCGCGCCGCGACTCTTCGTGCCCCCATCGTGTCGCGGGTCAGGGATACTCCTCCCACCCACGACGAGGCGCAGACGCCATGGAGCCCCGGCCGCGCATGAAGCCGAGCGAGCTGCGCCACGCGTTCGCCGCGGCCAAGGCCCGCGCGGCGCGCCAGCCGGCGGCGCCTCGGCTGCTCGACTTCGTCAACGCCGACGACCACACTGCGCGCGTGTCGAGCACTGTGCCGCTCCACAAGCCGCTCTTCGAGCCCTCGCCGGCGGAGATCTGGATCGACGAGTACACGCCGTTCCACACGCTCACGATCAAGCTCACGTTCCGCAACTGCGACTCAGTGGCGCGCCGCCTCAAGGTCGAGCCGTGCGCGTCGCCGCTCTTCAAGGTCGTCCCGTACGCGTCCGGTAAAGACCGCGTCGACGGCAAGATCGCGGCCGGCATGGAGGTCTCGTTCCTGCTCGAGTTCTACGCGCAAGAGATCAAGGACGTTGCGTTCGACCTCGTGTGCTGCACCGAGCGAGAGCGCTTCGCGCTGCCCGTGCGCGTGCGCGGCCGCGTCGCCGCGCTCGACATCCCCGACGAGATCCACTTTGGGGTGTGTCCCGTCAAGATGGCCACGAGCAAAGTGTTGACCGTCCACAACGTCGGCTCGCGTAGCGCCAAGTTTGCGTTTCGAGCGAGCGAACACTTCTCCATCCACCCCGAGCACGCCGTGCTGGCGCAGGGCGCGGCGGTGCAGCTAGAGCTACGCGTGACGCCTCCGCGGCTCGAGACCAACGAGGGTGAGCTGTCGGTCCTGGACGACGCCGGCCAAACAGCGGTCGTTCGGCTCGTCGCCGACGTGAAGAACCTGGATGTGTACCTGAGCGCGCCCATCGTGGAGCCCAGCGCGACGTACATCTCGCTCTCGTCGCGCAAGTCCGTCAAGATCTGCAACGACAGCGACTTCCCCCTGGACTTTGAGTGGAAGGCGCTTCCCGACGGACTCCACGAGCAGCAGGAGCGCGATCGCCTGCTCGAGCAGCTCGAAAGCATGGAGGCGGCCGAGCTGGAGGAGCTCGCGGCCGACGAAGAAGGAGACGAAAGAGACGAGCGCGGCGCGGCATCCAACTCTCCGTTCGACGCGCGCAAGTCCATCGAAGTCAAGTACAGACACCTCCGCAAGGCGGCGCAGGAGGACGCCATGCAGTTCGTGGACGACTGCTTCACGCTCACGCCGCTGCGGGGCCGCGTGTGGGCCCACGCGGAGGTGGATGTGGTCACGAGCTTCTCGCCCGCCATGGCGCTGCTCTACAACTGCAGCGCGTTTCTCGAAATCGGCGGCCAGGAACTGAGGCTGCCGCTGCAAATCCGAGGTCAGGGGATCGGCCCCAAGGCCAAAGTCGTGTACAACGAGCTGCTCGATTTCGGAGAAGTGTACATCAGCGACGAGCGGACGCGCGACTTCACGATCCAAAACAAAGGCGAGATCCCCGCGGTCTTTGAGCTCATCCCGCTGAGTCCGCCGCTGCCGGCAGGCATGGCGCTCCACGTGAACCCGCGCGCGGGGTCGCTTGCCGTGAACGAAATGGGCAAGATCGAGGTCTCGTTCAGCTCGCACCTGCTAGGCGAGACGTTTCAGCCTATCCACTTCCGCCTACAAGGATCCGAGGAGAGGCTGAGCGTGCGCTTCAAGGCCCACGTCGTGCCGCCAGTCTTCCGCTTCGATCTGGACCAAGTCGACTTTGGCGCCGTGTCCTACTCGTTCCCGCAGAGCAAGACCATCAAGCTTGTCAACACATCCAAGATCGCCATGGACTACTCGCTGCGCATCCCCGAGGAGGCCAACTACAAGAAGAAGGAGTTTGAGCTCTTCCCGAGCAGCGGCCGCTTGGAGGCGTACGGCGAAGAGGGGATCCGCGTGGGCTTTGTGCCCATGAACATCAAACTGTACGAGTACAAGCTGGCCGTCCGGGTCGCCGGCATCGAGTCCGATCTCCTGCGGCTTCCCATTCGCGCGCACTCGCTCGTGCCGGAGGTGCTCGTCCAGCGCGCAGAGCTCGACTTTGGCGCGTCGTTCCTGCGGTATCCACACAAGCAGACGCTCGTGCTCGAGAACAAGTCGCCCCACTTGCACGCGCGATTCGAGATCACCGAGCAGGACGACCACTCGCGCGCGATCGCGGGCTACACCGCCAGCGAACGTTCCGGCGTGATCGGGCCCGAGGCGAAAGTGGCCGTCGACATCTTCTTGTCCTGCGAGAAGCTCGGGCCCATCCGGCTGCCCATGGCGGTGACCATCCCAGGGAGCAACGACCTGCCGCTTGCCGTCACGCTCACCGCGATGGGCACGGGCCCGCGCGTCGAGCTGGATCAGCTGGACGTGAACTGGGGCAACTGCACGTGTCTCGTGGACCACGAGCGCACGCTGCGCGTGGCCAACACGTCGCTGATCCCGGCGCCGTACAAGACGTTCATCCGCAACGCGCGCTCCAAGTTCGCGATCGACCAGAAGGAAGGCACGATCGCGCCGGGGGACACGGTTGAGTTCACGCTCACGGCGAATCTGGACGACACGATCCTGTTCAGGGACACGCTCCACATCCTGGTCGCCGAGGGAGACAACCTCGTCGTGCCGCTCGCCATCAAGGGCACGGGCACGACGATGTGGTCGCCGAGCGAGCTGCGCGTGATCGACTTTGGCCACCAGATGACGAGCCGCGAATGCGAGTGGAGCTGCACGCTCGAGAACAAAGGCAAGCGATCGCAGATCCTCACATGGAGCAACCGCACGGTGATGCGGGCCAAGCAGCAACTGGCTGAGGCCGCGGCGGTCGCCAACAAGAAGCAGGCCGCCGGAACAACCAAACCGACGGGGAAAGCAGCGGCGAGCAAAAACGACGCGGCAGCTGCCGCGGCAGAGGACGTCGCGCCCGTGTTTTCCGTCTTCCCCGCGACGATTGAGCTCAAGCCGCGCACAGCCTGCGTGTTTCTATTCAAGGGCATCTCGTTGAAGGCGGGGGTTCTATCCGAGGAACTCGTGTGCGAGACTCGCGTGGGCAAGGAGAAGAACAACAAAGTCGCCTTCGTGACCGAGATTCGCGGCGACTTCCAGAGCCCCAAGCTTGAGGCATCGCTCCCGTCGCTGCATTTCGTGTACGTGCACGAGCCTGGCAGCGAGAGCATCCCGCGCCAGTCGCAGCAGCTCTCGCTGGCCAACGCCTGCGCGCTGCCGCTGTCGTTCATGCTTCGCACGCAGCCGCCGTTCTCGCTCGACTGCTGGGAGGCCGACCTGCAGCCAGGCCAGAAAGTGGACTTCACAGTCGAGTTCTACCCGGGCTTCAAGGACGACCACCTGAGCCGCGTGCTCCAGGGCAAGGTCGCGATCTCCTACGTGGGCCACCCGCAAAAGGACAGCGTGGACCTCGTGGGCAACATCAGCTTCCCAAACCTGCAGTTCGAAACCACCAAGATCGACTTTGGGTGCACGCTCAACGACACGCAAAAGTCGCTGCTCGTGACGGTGACCAACGTCTCCAAGGTAGACACGGCCTTCCGCTGGGTCTTCATCGAGGACGAGCAAGAGGCGCGCGCGCTCGCCACGCCCAAGAAGCCGTACATCCCCGTCAACCAAGTGTTTGACATCCTGCCCATCCGCGGCTCGCTCAGGCCCGGAGAGAGTGAGCGCGTGGAGTTCCTGTTCTACGGCCACGCGAACCGCAAGTTCAAGAGCCTTGTCGCGTGCGAGGTCGATGGCGGGCCCGAGTACGAGCTGACGCTGCTCGGAGAGGCCTCGTCGCTCGTGCGCAAGCTCGACAGGCAGTCGCTCGACTTTGGCCAGGTGCTGTACAACAAGACGGAGGACCGCGAGTTCTCGATTCTGAACGTCGGCAAAGTGCCGTTCTCCTTCACCATCACGATGGAGAGCACGGCGCGGTGCCGCGTCGTCGTGGTCTCGCCCATGAGCGGCAAGATCGCGCCCAACGACAAGCAGCGCGTGCTCGTCCAGCTGCGGCCGGGCATCCCCGAGCCGTTCGAGGAGACGATGCTCATCGAGGTCGCGCACTTCCAGCCGATCGAGTTCAAGATGTTTGGGAGTGGCATTTTCGCGGCCGTGTCCATCAATCTGCCGCGCGAGAACCACCCGGCGAGCACGATTCTTGGCGAGCATCCCAAGTGGCGCGAGCTCAAGAAGCAGGCCAAGGCCACACTCGAAGGATCCATGCTCAACGCAGCGGCCATCGCCGCGGAAAGTGCCACCGGTGGGCTGCTGGGCGGCTCCGACTCCAAGACGAGCATCTCCACAGGGTCTGCCACGCGGACGCTCGAGCGAGGCAGCTCGTTCGCCTCAGCTATCCCCGGTGGCGGTGGCCCCAAGAGTGTCGCGGCGGCGTCACCATCGAAAGGAGCGACGAGCAACTCGACTCTGCGGTCTGGATTTTCAGCGTCGGCTCCGACTGCGATCGACGATCTAGACGTGGAGATCGAGGCATCCCGCAGGTTCTTCGCTGAGTACCTCGTCGTGCAGGAGCGCAAGAGGCAGCAGCAGGCGACGGTCAAGGCGGTGGAGAAGGAAGACGACGAAAACGAAAGGAGAGACAGCAGCAGCAATAATAATACTGGCGGTGGCAACAACAGCACCCGTGAGCAACCAGCGGCGCCTGAGAACATAAAGCAGAAGGCCCGCGCGGGGGTCGCCCCAAAGCCCGCGACGGCGCCGACCCCCAAGGCGCAGGAGAGCTTCCCGTTTGTGCTGTCCCAGTTCGTGCTCGACTTTGGCAACGTCGTGCTCGGCACCCACAAGGTGAAGAAGTTTAGCGTCATTAACATTGGCCACACGCCGGCTTCGTTCCAGCTCGATAAGAACCTGGCCCAGTCGCGCGGCTTCCAGATCGAGCCCGAGCGGGTCGTGCGCTTGCCCGAGAAGCAGCCGATCGAGTTTGCCGTCACGTTCCAAGCCCACAAGAGCATCTCGCTGGGCGTACACCAAGTGCAGCTTCCGATCGCGATGAAGAATGGGCCGCCGTGTGTCGTGACGATCCGCGTCGTCGTCACGGTGCCAGACATCGCCATTTCCACGGAGACACTCGAGTTTGGCAAGATCGCCGTGGGCACGTGCCACACGATTTACACGCAGCTGCAAAACACGTCGAGCGTGGCCGCCGAGTGGGCGATCAAGAAGCCCATGGGGTCCGCTCGAGACCTGCCCAACTTCCGCATCTCGCCTCAAAGCGGAGTGCTCGCCCCGGGCAACAAGGCCAATCTGCAGATCGAGTTCGTGCCGGACGAGGGGCGACTCTACGCGCTGAAGCTGCCGATCAAAGTGGCAGCAAACGCGAAGACGCGGTCCATCGTGCTGCGCGGCGAAGGCTCAGAACTCCGCGTAAGCTTTGCGCCGGCGATGGTCGAGCTCGGGCCCATTCTCCCGTGCTCCGAGCCGGCGGAGCGCGTCGTCGAGCTCAGCAATGACTCGGATTATGCCGTGGAGGTCTTCTCGCTTGACTTTGATGACGTCTACAAGGACGACGAAGAGCTGCTGCGAGGGCTCGCAGCGTACGCGGCGGACGACGTTCTCCAGCTTCCTGTGCGGGTTCCAGGGGAGTCAATTCGCGACTACTTAGACCAGCACGGCCTGCTGCCGCCTCCCGTCGTGCCGCATGCGAACGAATCTGCAGAATCGCTGGAAGAGGACGTGACCAACGGCGAACCTCAGGGGGGAACTGACGCGGCTCCCACGCCAGAATTGAGTGTCGGAGGCGATGCCGCAGCTGGGCTTTCTAGTCGCCGGCAGTCGCTTGAGGGCGCCGCCTCGACGGCTCAGCGCATTCGATCTGGAGTGGATTACATCGTCATGGGCCCGCCTCGCTCCGGTAAATCGACGCAGGCCAAGCTGCTCGGCGAGCGGGAAGGGCTCCCTGTGTGGACGATCGACGATGCCGTGCAGCGCATTGCGCGAGACGGTGAGAGTGAGCTGGGCAGAGCGACTCGCGTAGCGATCGGCGTGGGAGGGCCAGTCGAGCCAACGTCCCCCGAGGCAAACGCGATCTCGATAGGCGATACCTCGAACCAAGCCGTCGACGTAGAACCCGCTCCGCTTGACGGGGACACAGCGGGCGCCGCCGACACGATCGAGACGCTGCTCGAGCGGATCGTTCGCTGGCGCTTGTCGCAACCGGATCTCGAAGCCGGAGGCATCTTGGATGGCTGGGAGAATTCGTTCGTTCCGTTTGAAGTCGCGTTACGCGCGTGTGCGCGACTGATGGCGAGAGTGCGGGTACTGTGGTTGCATCTGGACGAAGACGCGAACGACATGATGGCTGCGGCGATAGCGAAAGCCGAGGCCGTCGGCGCGCGGCGCGGGAGCCGACTCTTGCTGTCGCCGTCGAAAGACCGCCTGGCGACATCGCAGTCCTCCGGCCTCGTGGGGGTTCCTAGCGTCGATGAATCACGTGAAACAGGCCACAATCCTGACGACAACGAGGCCAGCAAGCCATCCGCTGAGCCAGAGGTCGCATCGGAGTCTCCGTCGAATGCAGCACCGAACGCTGAGAGTGACGACGAGGCGCCGCCAACGCCAGAGCAGCTAGCGCTAGCGGCTCTCGACGAGAAGCTGCGACTGGTATTTGCATCGTCCAAGCCCGCGCGAAGCTTTGGTGAGTACGCGCAGGACGTAGCCGCCTTCCGTCGACTGATGGCGTTGTTCCTCGCTCGCGACCGCACCACCATGATCGGCATGGGTAGCGATGGCGCCTCCGCTGCTGGTCTGCACTCGGAGAGTGAACCGCCGCCTGTGTCTCCCTCGGCCATAATCAAGGCCGCTGCGAGATCCGACAACTTTGTACTCGAGATCCCCATCACGGAGCCCGCGCCGCCGCTGTCCATCCACAACTCGATCGCGGCGATGGTCGAGAAGCACATCCGTGAGCTCGACCTGAGCCACCTCGCGCTGCCGCCCGCGGCCAAGTTCCAGCTCGTGCGCCGCCCGCAGCAGCGCTTCAGTCGCAAGCCCATCCAGCGCTTCAGTCTCCACCACGTGCCGGCCGTTCGGAGCGATGCAGAGGACGCAATTGGTCTGTCGCCTAACGAAGAGGGCGAGCCAAGTGACCACGCCGAGGCTGAGAATGCCGTTGGCCGTGATGGTGGCGCTGCAACTGACGCCACGCCCGCCACCAGATTGGCCACCCGCTGGGTGCTCGCCCCGCGCACGTCCACGCAACTCGTCGTCCGCTTCGAGTCGGCGGACGTCGGCGTGTTTGACGCCACGCTCGGCTTTGAGGTCGTCGGCATCCGCCGTGAGTTCAACTTGTTCTGCCGCGGCAGGGCTAGCGTGCCGCAGATCAACACGGACCCGCGCAACGTGTTCATGAGCCGCATCAAGTCGCGCGCCGAGACGGCGTTCGTGCACAAGAAGTATGTGTTGTCCAAGAACCAGTTCGAGTTTGGGCCGCTCATTGTGCCGAGCGCCGCCGTGAAGGCGCCTGACTCGGAGGAGGCGTTCGCGCAGCTCGCCAAGGCTGGCACGAACGGCAGCAACATGGAGAGCTTCCGCGTCTCCAACGTCTCCAAGTTCCCGCTGCGCGTCGACTTTGTGCTCGCGCAGTCCGACGGAGACGCGGTCTTCGCGTTCGCGCCAAAGGCCGTCGAGCTCGCGGAGAACGAGACCAAGGAGGTCCAAGTCTGGGCATGTCCGCCGCGCGACGGGCTCCACGAGAACGCGCTTGTGTGCTGCGTCAGCGACAACCCCGAGCCAGTGCTGTTCTCCATGAGCTGCTTCGGTTGCACGCCGTCGCTGTCGTTGCGTGGGCCGTGGGAGCAGCCTGCGGGGGATCTCAGCACGTCCGAGTCAGCTCTCAGTGGTGTCGAGACTTTCCCGGGTGGTGGAGATCCGGCCGTGGCTGGGAGTCCGCCGTCGACGCCCCGCGCAGTACCGCTGCCTCCCGTGACGGCACGGCCTCCGTCGCCATCGCCTCCTGGGTCCCCAGTACTCGACTTTGAGCAGTTGCTCGTCAAACGGCAAGATGAGAAGTCGTTTTATCTGGAAAACACGTGCGCAGTCGCCGTCTCGTGGCGGCTCGCCGCTATCCACGACGTGCCGAGTGACTTCCGCGTGTTCCCCGTCGAGGGCGTGATCAAGCCCTTTCAGAAGACGCCCGTGCTCGTCATCTTCACGGCCAACGCCGAGGCTCTCCACCGGCACGCGCTGCACGTCGAGTACTCGGACGCGGACAGCGCGCTGAAGATCGACGAGCGGCGGCGGTCGCTGGCGCTGCTGCTCCAAGCGGAGGCCTACACGATCGACGTGTGCTCGTTCGAGAGCGACGCCAGCGGCGCTGGCGGCGCCCGCGACGGAAGCCTCGAGTTCGGTCTCGTGCGCGTCGGCGAGAGTCCGACGCGGTCGTTCACGATCCGCAACCGCGGCAAGTACAACATCAAGTTCGTGCTCTCGCTGCGCACGGCGGCGGCGCGCGAGTTCTTCCAGGTCGATCCGTGCGAGATGGTGCTCGAGCCGGACAAGGCCGCGACGGTCCACGTCACGTTCCAGTCCAAGCGCCACGAGGTCACGCTGCGCGACAACAAGGACATCAAGTGCACGATCATCGAGATGCTCTCGGGTGAGCCGTGCGCCGAGTTCCACGTGCTCACGAGCGTGCGCGCCGTGTTCAGCGTCTTCCGCCTGCAGCCGAACCGCGGCATCAACTTTGGGCCGCTCAAGTTCAGCGACAAGCCCAAGACCAAGCGCATCGAGATCCGCAACGACGGCGAGTTTGCCTTCAAGTTCCGCGTGGCCAGTCTGGCGGGCGGGCCCGACAGTGGAGCGTCGCCGACGCCGCTCCTGCTGGACACGCCGCTGTCGCCGGGCGTGCTCGCCGTCGGCCAGTTCCAGGTCTCGCCGGACTGCGGACTCGTGGATCCAGGCACGACCGCCGCTCTCGAGGTGACCTTCCAGCCGAAGGACTCCGACGTGTACCGGGAGTTGCTGTACATGGACATCTCGGGAAGAAACACGGAGAACGCGAACGACGCGGCGCTACGGTACGAGCTCGTCGGTGAGAGCTGCTTCCCCGGCATCAGCGCGAGCGACTACGAGAGCATTTTTGAAGAGCAGATCGTCGTACGCACGATGGGAGAGGAAGGGGGAGGAAGCGACAGCGCTGTATCTGGAGCTGCCAAGGCCAGCAGCTCGGCGGCGCTCATGGCCATGCAGACCGTGCTCTTCGCGGAGAAAGAGCAGGTCTTCTCGTTCGGCGCGATGGTCGCGGCCGCGTCCGCCAAGGGCAGCGTCGAGCGCTTCAAGATCTCGAACCCGACCAAGGTCACGACCTGCGTGCAGTTCCAGGTCAGCGCGCTGGCGTCTAGCGGCGCGTCGGCCGAGACCGCGCAGGCGCTGGCTGCGGCGTTCTCCGTGCAGCCGTCCATGTGGGAGATCCCGCCGCTTGAGCACCGCTTTGTGAACGTGCACTTCAAGCCCACAGCGATCATGAGCTATGTCGCGACGTTCACGGCCCAGGTGGACGACTCGCCGTCGCAGGCAGACGCCGACACGACGCTCCAGTTTGAGCTACGCGGCGAAGGCACGATGCCCTGCATCACGATTCTCGAGCCGTCGGCGCGGGACGCGTCCGGCGCGCTGGTGATGGCGTTCGGCCGCGTGCGCGTGTCCAAGGCCAAGGAGTTTGCCTTCGTGGTGCGGAACGACGGCATCCTCTCGGCGACCGTGCTCTTCTCTATGCCGTCGAACCCCAACTTCGTCTTCGCGCACGGCAACGGCTCGATCGTCGTCGCACCGCGCTCGGCCGAGTCCATGACGATCCAGTTCAAGCCGCAGAAGGCGCATGAGGAGCCGGTCGCGAGCGTGCTCAAGGTCACGGTCCAGAACAATCCCTTTGAGGAGACCTCGCTCAGGCTCTCGGGCCAAGGGTACCGAGAGGACCTGGCCTTTGAGGATCTCCCCCACGGCCACGACGACGAGCTCCATTTCGACGACGTCGCGTTCGCTGGCTCTACACACCATCACGGTGGCGACGTCAAGGTCTTCACGCTGTGCAACCAGTCCAGCGACACGGTCCGCTTCGCGTGGCCGGCCGCGGCGCCGTTCTCGTTCGCGCCGGCGATCGGCCACCTGCGGCCGCGAGGCTACAAGCTCATCAAGGCAACGTTCGCTCCAGTAGAAGCCGGCAGGGCACTCGTCGTACGCGACCACAAGCTGCAGCTCCAGTGCCAGCGGATCCTTCTCTCGGCGGACAGCAGCGAGAGTGAGTGGGACGACACGGTGCATACAGTGTCTTTCGACGGGCCGCCCTCCTCCGCTGCTGCGACAGTGACCGAAGCCAACACGGGGCCGGTCGCGGAGCCAGCCTTCGAGACGGTGGGTGCTGCGTCGGCGATCTCGCTGAGTTGCTTCGCGGCCGCGGATGTGCCGTCTTTCGAGTGCGACGCGCGGTCGATCATGTTTAAACGCACGTTCATGCTGCAGGTCTGCTCCCACAAAATCGCCGTCAAGAACACGAGCAAGATCCAGCTCGCGTACGCGTGGCGGTGGGTCCGCTTGGTGCCCAGCGTCCACGGGATTGAGGACTTTGTTCCGGCGAGTGAGAGTCCGGACGACGGCGGCGACGACGACGACGACTGTCCCTTCGACATTGCGCCAGTGCGTGGTGTCATTCGACCAGAGGACTCGCAGAGCTTCGTCGTGCGGTTCGCGCCCATGGAAGTCGACGAGTTCTGGTACGAGCTGCGCTTTGTCGCGACGGACCAGGACGACGCCATCAGCGACCGTGCGCTCGACCTCGCCGGCGACGGCGCACTGGGTGGCAGCGAGACCAACGCTGCACTCGCGGCGCCGAAGCGGCTGCGCATCGCTGTGGGCGGAAGCTCGCTGCGGCCCGCGTGCCATTTTGACGTCGAGCGCAGCGAGTACCCCGCGAGACGCGCACTCCACCTCCGTGGCCCGAACGGTGAGCTCGGTCCGCTGGATCCGTCCATCAAGGTGATCGAGATGGAGTCGCTGGGCGTGCGCGTGAAGAACACGAAACGATTCTACGTGGTGAACCCGACCAACGTCTCGTACGAGTTCGCGTGGACGCCGGACGGCGACCCGAACGCGTCGTTCCGGTGCGCGACGCCCAAGGGGCTCATGCTCGCGGGTAAGCGATGCGAGATGATCTTCGAGTTCACGCCGCAGCAGCTCGACCTGCAGGAGATGTTCTGGCGCTTCAGCGTGCCGCACTTCCAGGTGAACCAGCTCTTCCTCTTCGTGGGCACGACGACCGAGCCGCGCGTGACGCTCGACCGCGGCAGCGTCAACTTCAACACGCTGCTGATCGGCACCAAGACCTCGCAGAGCGTCACGCTCGTCAACCACGAGCACATCCCGTTCAACTTTGTGTTTGACAAGACGTCGATCGACTTTGCGGGCGAGGCGCCGGCGCTGCTCGTGCACCCGCTCAGCGGCGTCGTGCCGCCCAACGGCCGCTCGGTCATCGATCTCGAGTTCATTCCGACCGAGGAGAAGAGCTACAGCTTCAACCTTAACTGCATCGTCAAGCGCAAGCCCACGCGGCTCTCGCTCAACGTCAAAGGCGAGGGCTACAGCATCCACGACGCGCTCGTCGTCACGGGTGAGAACCCAGTGAGCGACACGCGCCAGGCCGTCGTGGGCGCCGGCAACTACATCGACTTTGGCGCCGTGCGCGTCCACGAGCGCGGGGTCCGCTCGGTGGTCATTCACAACACGGGCAAGTTCAACTTTGAGTTCAACTGGTCCCACGCCACAGCGGCGGCGGTGAAAGTGTCTGGCGTGGGCAGCGGTGGCAGCAACGGCCAGAACCCGCTGCTCATTCCGGCGTTGGCCATTGAGCCGCTGCAGGGCACTGTCAAGAAGAACGACAAGGTGGTCTGCACGGTCGTCTTCGCGCCCGTCAAGCCCCTGAGTCTCGACACGCTCGGGCAGCTCACGTGCACGGTCGCCGGCGCGCGCCACTACACGTTCAGCCTCCACGGCTCGGCCGTGCCGCCGTCGCTGCAGTTCTCGTTCACGTCCCACGACTTTGGTCCGTGCTTCATCGCGGACGCCGACGCGCTGCCGCAGTCGGAGCACGTGACGCTGACGATCTTCAACATGGACGCCGACAGCAGCGTCGACCTCGACTGCCTCTACGAGAAGAAGCCGCACCTGCGCGTCGAGTGTCCACCGACGGTGCTCGGTCCGCGTGAGACTGTGAGCATCCCGATCGTGTTCACGGCGCGGCAGGAGCTGGCGTACTTGGAGTTGGTGCCCTTCGTGGTCAACGGCTCGTCCACGGTCTCTGTGAGCGTCCGAGGCGAGGGCGTCGCGCCGCGCGTCGAGCTCGCCAACTCGGCGATGCAGATCGTCACGTTTGGCGCGCTCCAGATCGGCCAGCAGCTCAGCCGGTCCGTCAAGATCGTCAATCGGGCCAAGCGGAGAGCCGTCGTGGACTTTGTGGACGCGCGTGAGATGGTCGGAGGAGTAGGAGGCGCTGCCAGCAGCTTCGATGGCGGCGCGCTCGAGTCGCTCGGGCTCTCCATCTTCCCACAGCACGAACTGGTGCTCAAGGCCAAGGAGAGCACGGACATCGAGTTCCGCTTCGCGCCGACGCAGCGGATCGTCGCGTTCCAGCGCGACATCTTCATCCGCGTGGCCGGGAGCCGCAAGAAGCTGCTGACGCTCACGGGCTGCTGCCAGGGCATGGACGTCCAGCTCGAGACCGATACGATCTCGTTCGGCACGGTCTGTCTCGGCTCGCAGCTCGTGCGCAAAGTCCACCTGCAGAATCGTGGCGACGTGGCGACCAAGTTTCAGTGGAGAGCGCGCGCGTTTGCGCCAGACTTTGCGATCGCGCCGTTGGAAGGCGTCGTGCCGCCCAACAACCACAAGGCCCTCGAGGTGACGTTCAAGCCGACGGCTGTGAACGGCGACATCCGCTACGAGCGGCTGGCGTGCGTCGTGGAAGGCACGGACTCGGTGTTCCTCACGCTCGTCGGTGCGTGCGTCAACCAGGCGACGTCGTCGATCCAGGACGTGTTCTTCGACTCCCCCGTGCGCGAGGAGACCTCCAAGGCCGTCACGATCGAGAACAGGACGGCGCTGCCGTGGAATCTTCTACCAGTCGTGCAGGGCGACCACTGGTCGTGTCCCGACAACATCGCCGTGCCGGCCGAGGGCAAGGCGACGCTCACCATCGTCTATCGGCCGGTGACAATGACCCAGCAGCCAGCCGAGAGTCCGCGCGGCACCGCGTCGGCTCCGCGTCCGGAGCAGCACAGCGGATCGATCTTCCTGGCCATTCCAGACGGCAGCGCGCTGCTCTTCAACGTATTCGGCAAGGCCTCGGCGCCTGCGCTCGCTGGCTCGCTGGCGGCCACGACGCCCGCCAAGAAGTCGCTCTCCATCTCGATCCCGATCACCAACTGGCTCAAGCAGCCGCAGGTGTTCAGCGTGGAGATTCGCAAACCGCTGGGCGAGTCGGCGTCCGTGCTGGCCCAGGGCGCGCCGTCGCTGACGCTCCAGCCAGCGGCGACGCGCGCGTACCATCTCAAGTTCTTCTCGTACACGGAAGGCGTCTTGCCGCTCGTCGTGCGGTTCGTGAACCGGGAGAACGGCGAGTACCTCCAGTACGACGTGCAGGTCACCGTCACACGCGCGGCCGAAGTGGAAACGCTCCGCCTCGAGGTACCCGTGCGTCAGTCCGTGAAGAAGGTTATCACGATCGAGAATCCGTTTCCGCGCGACTGCACAGTCCAGTTTGTGGACAAGGAGAACTGGTGGACGTGCACGAGTCCGTTCGTGCGCGTGCGGCAGCTCAGCGATCTCAACGCGAGACCCGAGGGCGTGTACGAGGTGGAATTCCGACCGACGCTCCGCGCGGGTGACGCCCCCACAGAGGCGACACTCACGATCGCGTTCGTTGAGCTGGGCGAGTATACGTACAGGCTACTGCTGTCCACGCAGGCCGCTGGTACGGAGCGTCTGCTGCAGTTCACGGCGCCGCTCGGTGGCTCGCAGACGCAGACATTTGGCTTCACGACGTTCAGCGACAAGGTCGCGGACCTGGCGTGCTCGGTCGCGCACCCTGCGTTCTTCTCTGTGCCGTCGAGCGTCCGAGTTGAGCAGGCGCCCGACTGGGACGGCAAACCCCACTCGGTGCAGATCAAATTCGAGCCCGAGGCGCTTGGGGATATGCGCGACACACTAGTGCTGCAATCGGACGTCGTGGGCGAGTACCGGTGCTCGCTGCAGGGCACGGCCGTGCCGCCGCTTCCCCAGGGCCCGTTTGTGTTCTCGGGGGCAAAAGACATCGAGTTCAAGAACGTGTTCTCGACAGCGCGCGACTTCGAGTTCGTCGTGGATAATCCGAAGTTCAGCGTGAGCGCCAAGAGTCTGTCGATCCCCGCCAAAACGGCCAAGACGGTGACAGTCAAAGTCGATCCGTCGGCCGCCAGCAGCGGTGGGAAGCTGACGGCTGCGGCGATCACGGGCAAGCTGCTCGTGTCCTGTCCGACGATGAAGGAGCTGCCACCGTGGGTGTACTACCTCGAGGCGACCGTGACGTAGGCCTTGTTATTCATTCCCTGTACATACTACGCCATAGAACTTTTGCGAGTCTTCTCGTTGGTCCACTTCTCCCGTCTGCACGAGTTTTTGTAGCGAGCGCTCGAGACTGTCGATCGACACGCGGCGGAAGCGGTCCTGCGTGAGCACCCACTCGGCGATCTCACCGATGGACGCGCCTTTTGGCTTCTCTACAAGCAAGGTACTAATTGAGTGGCCGGTCCGGAAAGTGAGCACAAGGAAAGATCCACAGCTGCGTACTGGTGAAAAAGCTGACGAGTGCCGGCACAAGAATGAGCTCGGCGCTGAGCAGAACGTAGCGGTCGGTCTCTGGGTCCTCCAGAAAGAGCAGTCCTGCTGACCGCAGCTTGGCGAAGCTGTACCGGAGAGATCGCGTCAGCGAGTGGTGGAGCGCGTCCTCGACTGCGATACTCTGGGCACGTTTTGGTTGGTCGTTGTTACAGCAGCCACAGCAGCAGTCTGTAGATGCGTGTGTGAAGTGCACTCACCTCTTTCGCGAGGACGTCATGGAGCACTTCAGGGAAGCTAACACGAAGTGCTGTCGGCGCAGCGTCGTCACCACTGCCTGGGCAGATCTGGCGTTGCCTCTCAATAAGCAGCTTCAGCGTGTCCACGAGGACGTGATCGTGCGGCGACTTCTCTGTTCGAGAGACAAATGCTCCCGCTTCTTCATCATCTACTGTGAGCTCGTGGAACGCTCTCGCCACGATCTGGTCCCACATCGTTACCGCCGATCGTTGCGCCTTCGCCGTAGGCCGCGCCGCCGCGCCGCTGGCTCCGTCGCCCCTGGCGGCTCCACCAGCGCTATATACTTGCGTCGTGAGCTCCATGATGTCGACCCAGTGGAGTATTTCTTCGTTGGGATCTGTGATTTTGCTGATGCGGATGACTCGTAACTCACGCGCGAGGTGCCTGCGAGGGCGTCCTCACCACACCAATAAGGAACGGTAAATAGACGTGATATACTGCACCAAGTACGTACGCATCGGAGGCTTTATTCTCATTCGCCCAGCTCGTGTCCATGTTCAGCTTCCCCTCCACCCACACCAGATCACCTAGTCGGATATGCTCGTCCCACGTGGGCGACCATTGCACACAGCGCACGAGTGCCGTCCCGTCGTCCACGAGCAGCTCCACTGCAGCCACCACACAAGATGACTCAGTTGGGTTTGGCTAGGCTTCCAGTACCCTCTCTATATATACCTCTCTCTGCGCGCTGGTGGATCGATACGAGTGTGCCGACACACTGGGCTTTCGTGAGAAGGCGGTGCGGCCGCGACGACGGCGACGACGCCCACGCGTGGCTGTTGGGCAGGCCGTCCCAGTCGCGCACGTTGTCGCACAGCTGCTGCCCAAAGAGCTTCACGAACGACTACGTTGTCACCGCGCAGTGATAATGTGAGGTATGAGGACGTGGGCGCAGCCGACGCTGTGGAGAGCACGCACCCAAGTGAGCGGATCCACGCCGAGCTCCCGCATTGTGGCGGCAGACGCGATGAGATGCGAATCAGGAATTGGGTGAGTGGACTCATATCTGAGTCTGAGTGGACATCTCCAAAGTGCCGCGATTCGCCAACATGCATCGCATCGGTCGCGGCTCGCGCTGGCTGGCGCCATGCCCCCGCAGCCTTTCGTCGCTCGTGGGTGGTGGTGTCTCCGCGCCACTCACGACGACAGCGACAACAAAGGGACTGCTGGCCGCCTACCGCCTCGTGCTGGGCGCTGACGCGTCCGATGCGATCCGCATCGCGCCGGAGCAGGCGGTGACCGTCGACCACGCGCTGCGCGGCTTCTCCGTGTTTCTGCATCTGCCCACGGGGGCCGGCAAGAGCCTGGCGTTCCAAGTGCCGGCGCTGCTCGCGCCCACGCCGTCTACGACGCTTGTGGTGTCGCCGCTCATCGCTCTCATGCACGTACGTGCGTTGGTTTCCCTAGTGACTGAACAACACTAGACGACTAACGACTGCGGTGCTCGCCGGTGTGCAGGACCAAGTCGCAAACCTTCGCCGCAAGGGTATCGACGCCGTCCATGTCTCCGCGGATACGACGCGAAAGAGTCCGTCCAAGAGGAGCTCGCTACAGGACACGCTGATGGGCAAGCGCCTCGTCTACACGACGCCCGAGTTCCTCATGCAGAATAGTGAGATGCGCGCGTGGGTGCTGGCGCTGCGGGACTCGAGCGGACTCGACCGCATCGTGCTCGACGAGGCACACTGCGTACTCGAGTGGGGGAACTCGTTTCGACCAGCGTACCTGGAGCTGAGCCGCTGGAAGGCGCGGCATTTCCACGACGTGCCGGTCACGTTGGCAACGGCGACGGTGCTGGAGGACGACATCGCTCGGCTCGCGGAGCTCTTTGGCGCGCAGCTAATCCACCCAAGTGAGGGAGACCAAGTCCATGGTGGCATACACAACCAACCTGCCCACGCCAGTGAGATGGTGCTCGTGCAGCACATCACCGATCGCCCGAACTTGCGTCTGGAAATCGTCCACAAGAACCGATCGCAAGCGCCGGCACTGATCCAGCTCCGCGTTGGCAACGCCACTGCGATTGTCTACTGCCTCACCCGTCGAGAGGCCGATGAGCTCTGCTTCGAGCTCATTCGGCTGGGCTGCCACGCCGGCGTGTACCACGGCGGCGTCCCCCGCAAGCGCCGCGAGTTCGTGCGGAAACAATGGATGGGCGGACATGTATCGATCATCTGCGCCACCAGTGCGTTCGGCGTGCGTAGCGACATCGGTTGGTTTGTTGCACTGGTCCTAATGAAGGAATCTGACTGCTTGGGTGATGGTTTGCAGATGGGTATTGATCGCGCGGACGTGCGATTCGTTGTACATCACTCGCTGCCACTGTCGCTGGCGTCGTACTATCAGCAGATCGTACGTGGCATGGAGGGACCCACATACTGGTTTCACGCTGGTACGTACTCACGATGGCTGTGCGCTTGACAGGGTCGAGCTGGTCGCGACGGGAAGCCAGCGACGTGTCTCTTTTTGTATTCCGCTGAGGACAAATCCCGAGCGCATCTGATCTCTACAGAGCGCGTAGACGAGAGCGACGGTTCCGCGCTGTCAGGTGGGGCCTCCCACATGAATGTGGAGGAGGTTTCGTCCTTTTGTGAGACCACCGACTGCCGCCGAGCGTTCCTCGCGTCCCACTTCGGCCACGACACCCCGCTGCCATGTCCGAAGGCGTGCAACTGCGGTCCATTAGAGGAGATCCAGTTGGATTTGGTGGTCGTCCAAGACACTGACGAGGCCCGCACTTATCATGAATGTACAACAATGGGCGAAGACACAGACGATACCGACGAGGAGCCCGAGACAGTCGAAGTGGAGTATTACTACCAAAAAGTACTCGCAGAATCGCGAAGATTGAAGCTACCGAAGCGCGAGTCGCTGTCACGACGAGTGATTCGGGTGCGTCGCCTTTTGTCCACTCACTAGTATTCGCGACCAGACACTGACGGTTGGCATTCGTGTACTAAGGAAATCCTCCGAACCAAGCCGGGATCTGTGGGCGAGATGGCGGAGCTTCGCGGTGTCGGGAACGACAAAGCTGAGCGGTATTTTTACACGTTCGCATTTCGGTGATCGACCTAACTTCCGCAGGCTAGAAAATAATCAAACTGCATGGAGTAAAACACGAGTCATAACATCGCGGTGATTTCGATCCTATTGGCACCAGTAGTGTTCATTCACATGATCAGCCTCGAAGCGCATCGTTGCGGCGGCTGCGAATCAAGAGGAGCTCGTGATATAGCAAGCGCGTGAGGCAGACGCACGCGAGGATCGTCCCAACCTCGAGCATCAGGAATACAGGCTCCCATGAGCAAACCTGGATACAGTTCGGCTTCTTCGGGTCGCACCCTTCCGGTTCCTTGTGGCAGTTGGCAAGATAGCCCACGAGATACTGCACGAGCGCGGCTCCAACGCTTCCCGTCCCGTCGACGATGCCAGTCACCGTCGAGAGAGCCGCCGCGTCTCCGCGGATGCTTTCGTGGGTTCCGAGGTCTGCGGAGATCGCCGTGCTGATGAGGTTGGCCGGGCCGCCAAGCATGAACCCGGCGGCGAAGATCAAGTAGCCGATGACGGAGGCCGTCGCACCGTGGAAGTTGTAGATCGTGAACCACGAGATTAAGAGCATCCCGACCACGACGGGCGAGCGCACGCCCATTCGGTCGGAGATGTAGCCCCCGACAAAGCCGCCCAGAATCTGCCCCACATCGTAGAGCATCTGCAACAAAGACCCAGTCAGCTCAAATGGTACAAAAGAAACGCTTGTCTGTCGCTAATGTAGTCGCCCGTGGCGTACCGAGAGAAAGCCCGCCTTCGAGTTGTCCATGCCCAACGACACTGTGAGGTAAAACGGAAGCCAGAAGAAGAGCGCATAGTTGACCGACTTGAGGCACGCGTACGACAAAGAGTACGGGATGACCTGGACGAACACAGTACTATGAGCAACGGGCCCCGCTACCCAACGTGGTGTGTACGAAATTTCACGTACCCCAGGGATGCACCACGCGTCCAAGAACGAGATGCCTTTGGTGTGCCCCACTTTTGCGGGAAGACATATGAACCCGCGCTTCTCGTTGCGGTCGTCCTCGTGATCTACAGTGGGAGAGGTCTTGAGACTTGGCGTATGTGGCTTCGCGTGGCCGATCGCCTGGTGGCGATGCGGGACATCCCGCGGATCCGGAACCAAGAGGAAGTGAATTAGACTCCCGACGAGGGCCACGAGGACTGCGGCGACGACGAGCGCTAACTTCCACGCGATAGTCTTGTCGAACAGCTCAAACATGACGGCGACGAGCGCCGTGCCGACAATGTTGCCAAAGCACGCGTTCCCGCTCCAGATGCCGAGGACAGCGCCGCGCTCACTCTGGTCAAACCACTTGCCCCTACAACAGTACAGTAGTATCGTCAGAAAGAAGAGTGAGGTAAAAGCGCGTCAACGGATCCATCTAGAACTCACATGACGGCGACGTTCGCGGGCCACCCGCACGACTGCACGAGTCCGTTGAGGGCCCAGAGCGTCGCGTAGAAGCCCAGCGAGTGGATATCCGCGAATGCGCCGAGCCCGAACATGAGCACGATCGCCGCCGTGAGCCACATGCCGCCCGCGATGATGCGGCGCAGGTCGTAGTTGTCGCCCAGCACGCCGCTGACGTAGAGCCCCGCGGCGTAAAACGCCATGAAGAGCGTGTCGAGTAGCCCGTACATCTGTGCCTGCTCTTCGACCGGGTACAGCGACGAGTGGATCCACTGCTCGCTGCTCATCTGGCCCTTGATGGCCGAGAATGACTTGCGGCTCGCGTGGAACATGACGTAGCTGAGGAACGTGAGCACGAAGACGCCCGTCTTGGACGCACCGCGGGTCGCACGCATCGTGTCGCTGCTCTTCTGGTCCGCGGTCGTGGGCTCCGTCGTCTCGGTGGCGTCCACGACGTCCACTGCGGTGGCCTCCGTCGCGCGTGTGACCTCTGGCGTTTCGTCCGGTGGGGGGGACGACTCCGCCAGCATTGCCGAATGAGGGTGGGCGACCGACGAGCCTCGTCGGTTCGGACGAGGACGAGATCGAAGAACGAAGGAAGGACTCATCAATGACGATAATTAGGCTAGTTTGATTGGTCGCTCCGCCGCCAAAACAAACACTTTAAATCAGTATACTATGGAACTCATCCTCCACAAACTACTTCATATTGTTGAAGGATGCGATTACTTCGTATTGGAGACGTTGTACCGAGGAGTAGCGATTGTTGTCCAGGCCATGCTATTTGTGGCTTTTTTTCGGAAAAAGCCACAAATTGCCACAAATAGACTTTTCTGAAAAGCCACAAATAACTGGGCCACTTTTGACTGGGAGAACACAGCACACAAAAGAGCAAGAACAGCACGCGCAAGTAAAGCCACCGAGCATGAGCAAGAAGCACAGCACAAGCAAGCAACCCCGCGTGAGCACGAGCAAATCACCGCTCGTGAGCACGAGTAAGCAACCGCGCGTGAGCACGGCGACGATTGAGTTTTAGCCTGCCCACGAAGCGTCCCACGGCCTACGAGTGGTTGAGAAACTCGACGGTGTCGTCAAGGCTGTCGAGTGCCTGTTCTGTGTGTACCACGGAAGGGCTGTGAATAACGGCGCGAAGAGAGCTAGAACGACAAACGTGAAGCAGTGCACTTCGTTTCGCAAAGAGCAATACAACCACCATAACACCACTTAGCACCCAGTCAAATGGGCTACGTACCAGAGGTTTTTGCCGGAGGAAAGAAAAACGTTTTTTGATCTGAAGCAGATTCCGATCGACCGCTTTATCAAACCGGCAATGAATCCACTGCCTACACCATTGCTGCTCCAATTGTCGACAACATTATCGGCGGTCACTTCTTCCGGCAGCATGATTCTGCCGGCGAAACAGAGTACGATGACACGTCTCGAGCGGTGGCCACGAGGCTGTTCAAACAAGACTCTCCAGGCGGCAACTATTCAGTGAAGATCACAAACTCCCTGCGGTACAACCTTGCAATCTCCAACACATCCGTCGGGCTTTCCTTCCGCCAGACAGCTCGTGTTATGCACCAGTACAAGAACCAAACTGTCAGCCCGCATCTTGGTGGTCTCACTGCGAGCATGGTGAGCGAGTTCGTGCGCGTCCAGGTGGGTGTCAACCTGCAGAAAATTGCTGATCTTCTAGCGGACAAAGCAGTATGGGCATTTGCACTCGCTGGCGACAACTCTACCCACCGTGGTGTAGCCGTTTTCGACGTACGTATCCGACTGTACGCTTCTCGCGCTCTGCACAATCTGCACGTCGTCGTCGTAACGTTTTTTGATCGCCACACGGCGACAAATATCGTCGCTCTACTCGCCACGCTTTTCGACAGTCTCTACAGCGACTGGCGACACAAGCTTCTAGACGTCACGACGGATGGAGATAACACACTGACTGGTTGCCACACCGGGGTCGTCACGCAGTTGGCCGCTCAAGCAACGAATGGAGTAAGTACAAATTCTGCTTGGCGAATACGGTATTTTATTGATTTTGTTTGTGTTGTAGATTCTGCGGATCTGGTGCGCGCCTCACCAGGTCGATCTTGTTGTCAAATCTGCGACTCTATCAGCCTTGGGTGGATCGTTCAGTGAAAAGGCCCACTCGTGGTCTGTGCATCTACGCCAGCAGCAAAATCTCGTGACGGCGATGGGATCCAAGTGTCCCGAAGGGCACCACGAGATGGGTGCAGTTTGGTGAAATGATCGGATGGATGTTAAAGCACCGTTTGGCACTATTGCAGCACGCAGCAGCCAAGGCACCAGTGGAGGAGCCGTCACCAGTGTGGTGGCTCGTAGCTGCCGGGGTCCAGACACTTGTAGCCAGCATCAACGTGACGCTGGCTATTTTGCAGGGCCACACTCTAGTGCTCTCTCAACAACGCGAAGAGATTGATCGGCTCGTCTTCGACTCTTCCTCGCGCTCAACATACGTCTTCTGGATGTTGACGATGTTCCTGTCGATTGTGCGCCAGACGCGCTTCACCAGCTCGGCCGTTGGTGGGTTCCTACTTGCCGATGTCGAGGACCACATCAAGGACCAGGGATCATGGACGAAGCAGATGCTGGGTGCGCTGAGCGACGACGAGCGAGGATGTGCCGTTCGAGAGGTCGCTGTGTACGGCGTGCGGCTTGTAAGCGGATTGTCGTTGATCCAAGCCGAGAGAGACTCCCAAAATGGAGGTGACGTCGACGCACCGCCCGTTATGCCGGTCAAAATTGCTGGTCTTCGCCCCGCTCATTTTGCCGAGCAAGTGTTGGACCCTCGTCGGCAAATGCTCAGCCGTTTCTGGTCGCTGGTTGAGATTGAGGAGATTGAAGACGAGCAGCGTTCCTGCACCAAGCCTACAAGATGAACGAAGAGGGCATGAAGGACAGAATCAGCAAGCACACTGTGGCGACATCGTTTGACTTCGCTTGGGGGATACGGGAGGCAGATACAGCCGTTTGCAGACGTTTTTGGGCGGGCTGGCATCGACTTTCGCCAACTCGACTTCGGTTGAGTCCGATTTCTCCGTCATGAAGTGGGAGAAGAATGCAAATCGCACGAGCATGACAAGCCTGACCCTGGAAGGGATCCTGCCGTCCAAGCAGAATTGAGAACGTCCGAGTCGATTGACAAAGAACCACAAATAAACTTTCTGAAAAGCCACAAATAGCTTATTTGACTTATTTGTGGGAAAGCCACAAACCGCATGGCAAGTAGTAGTCTCTCACATCATTCTTATACTTAGAGTGGTTGAAATTGGCTGGATGCTGTGGGATGGGTCGGCGTGGCGCAACATATCGGTTAGAACCGATTTGCCCCATCCTCAAACCGAATCCACTTTTTCAAACCATTTTGACATCCCCAGAATTTTCGCACCTTGGTGCGCCACGAGTTGCTCGTGACTCGATCGAAGGTTTTTGCCCATTTCTCCGTCCACATCCCAGCTCGTGAGCAGTCGACTTGGCAACAACTGCACCGTGCCAAGGCGATGCCAGAGTGGTGTGGACGAGCACTGCAAGTGGCTGCGTTTTGCTAGCTATTAATAGGATTTACAGTGGGGAAGCAGTTGTTGGTAGAAAACGCTTGAGCTGCTGAAGGCAAGTTGGAAAGTGATTGATTTGGTTAAGTGTCCAGAAAAATCCCGGACATGGCGTGTGACACAGTCGCCACCCAGACTCTACGGAGGGCACTGCCCACAAAATCCTAAACGTCTGGTCCGGAGAATTTACCCGACTTCTACCCAATCAACAGCTGCCTACTGACTTCTTGCCCACTCTATACCATAACCAGTTGGAGATATGGGCATAAT
>JAADVV010000017.1:0-41486 GCA_023335905.1 Pythium pyrilobum | reverse complement strand
TCCCCGCCCCCCCCCCCCCTCATCCGAAAATGTGTTTGTTGCCTTTTGTTCCGCGTGCCGTGCCGCCAATTCTTGGTCGTTTCCGCTGCTTGCTTCGCGCGTCCGCTGCCAGTAGACGCCACGGCAAGTCACTCCCCATCACTCATTCGCTCGTGTGCTTCTCGCGCCATCATCATCGATCGGGTACAGTACACGGAAGGCCGAGCGGCAGTGTATCCATAGTGGTCGCTGCCATGGCGGTCATTTCAATGCGCGGGCGCGGTTCCCACTTGCGCGGGCGGCCCACACGGTCGGCGCCGACCCACAGGACCCACTCGACACACCGTGTGGGTCAACGGGCAGAAAAGACCGCCACGTACCAAAAACCTGGCACGGGTGGGTTTGGGGTTGGCAACCGAACCCGCGTCGCGAACCGGCCCCCTCGAGAATGTGTGGTGGCTCCCTGCAAAAAGGAGGGGGCGAGCGAGGTGATGGGTCAACGGGGCAGGTGGCCCCCAAAAACCCGTACCAGAATACGGGTCGAAGAAACCCGGACCCGTGCGAATGAGTCGGGTCCACGGGCGAGATTCGCCCTCTCCCAAGAGACCCAAACCACCCCTTTATCCAGCAATCCATCTTCCACCGGCTATCTGGGATGTGCAGTGGTTGCTCAAAGTGAAACGGGTCAACGGGCCAAGTCTGGCATGCCGAAGAAAACGGGTTTGCCGGGCGTTGGTGGTGGGGCCCGCGGCGGGTGTGCTGTTGTAAAGTGCTATTGTATCGGAGGCTGCTGGTTGCATTGAGTTGCAATTGGCACGTGGTGGGAAAACGCGGAGCGTCTGGATTAGCCGAGCGCGGACGCGACGCGTAGCGCCCCGAGACGGACTTGAGCGCAGAAAACCCGATATTCGTGTAGAGCGATTCTCGCGCTACCCATCCATCCCGGTTGTGTGGACCAACTCCCTCGAGGGGTCTTATAATTCGCCGCCGCGCGCCACGTCCACCAGAAGTCGGTGGCGAGCTCGCCGCACGGTAAGTCGTCATTTCGCCCAGCCCTTCGAGAAGACCGCCCCACGTTCCACGGATAAGCAGCCACAATAGACGCGATTGCGGAACTCACGATGAAGCGGGGCGAAGAGATCCCCTTCGAAGAGGAATCCGCGGCCACGCGCAAGAAGAAGCTCACGAGCGTGGTGTGGGAGACCTTTACGCCCATGAGCAGCAGCGGACTGAGCAATGGCATGATCGATTCGGCGAAATGCACGGTCTGCAGCAAGGTCTTCTCGACGCGCCACGGGACGTCGTCCATGATGCGCCACGCCAAGCGCCATAGCGAATACCCGAATGGATCGGCTGCCAAGAAGCCCAAGAAACCCTTGGCCGCCGCGAACGGTGCACCGAAGAAGAGTCCATCGGCCAAGAAGGAAGGCGCCCCCGCGGCGTTTGACGAAAATGGAGGAGGTACGTTTTGCGTTTGGTACGGTTGGTTAGGCGTGGCTGGTTCATAACCGATGGCTCTGTGCGTCTTCCTCCCCCGACGCGATAGGCGTCAAGCGCCAGCGTATGCGGAACCTCACGGGTTCACTCGTGGAGTGGCTCGTGGAAGACCGCCAGGATCCGGGCATCGTGCTCCACGAGAAGTTTGTGGAAGTGTTGTCGTCCGCCGGCACCAAGCCCGTGATCCCGCCAGTGGATTCGCTGCTCAAAACCATTGAGCGCAAGTACTTTGCACTCTTTGCCCGCGTCGGCGAGTACATTGCCCGGTCGGCCGTGGGCAAGATCACGTTCTCGTGCGATACCTGGTCGACGTCCGTGTACAAAGGGTACGTCGCCGTGCACTTGCACTGGATCAACGCCGACTGGGAGTACAAGACGATCCAGATCGGGCTGGAAGGATGTCCGTCGGAGTTCAACGCATACTTCATGTCGGATCTGCTGTACAACGTGCTGCAGGCCAACTGGGGGCTCGGCAATAAGCTGCTCTGCGGCGTCACGCCGACAACCGATGAATCCGTCGTGGGAATGGGCTTCCTCCGCGAGAAGATCAAGGTTCTGGTCGGGATCGACAACATCTCCCCGCATTGGAACATCACGTGTCTCGGCCATTTGATTCACGTCGGCGTGCGGGCCGCGTTCAAGGAGATCCGCCAGGAGATCATGAAGCTGCGATCGCTGCTTTCGCTGCTCAAGTCCGCTACCGAGAACCAGGAACACTTTGGGCTGCGCACGAACGAAATGGGGCTGCCGCAGTACACAGATCCGCTGCCCAACTTGGACTCGCCGAAGTCGTGGCGCACGACCATCACCATGATCCTCGAGACGGCCAAGCTGAAGGATTCAATCAACACGATGTACGGCGACGCCTCCAATGGCATGAACATCTTCCTACTGGAAGAGATCGAGTGGGACATGCTCGTGTGGGTCGCATCGTTTCTGCAAAAGTGTATGCAGATGGCCACGTGCCAGAGCGACACCAAGCACATCTCGCTCAGCATGTCGATCAACGTCTGCAAGGCGATCATTAATCTGTGTGAGACCACGGCGGCGTCGGTGACGGACTTCACTGCCAGCGCGGCGACGAAGATCCAAACCGTGTGCCTGAAGGTCAAGGCCAGCTTGGAGACGTACCACACCGAGCACTCGTCGCCTTACTTTGCATTGGCCAAGATCCTCGACCCTCGCTTCTCAAACGAGTCGGTCGACAAGGCCGAAAAGAAAGAGTTCTTGCGGGAGATGCTGCGCAAGAACGTCTACGACTCGCTCACGGATCCGCAGCACGAGAGCGACCAGTCGCAGAACGACGCTAGCTCCGCGTACTCGACGTTCGAAAAGCTGCTCGACATTGGGGAGGGCATGCCCGACTACTCGATCGACGGTGACGAAGTGGACCGCTTCTTTGACGCGACGCTGATCCGCGATAAGCGGTCGGATCCGTTTCTATGGTGGAAGTCGAATGAGACAAGATTCCCAGGACTCGCCAAGCTCGCGCGCGACGTCTTCTCGATCCCGGCAACGGCCGTGCCGAGCGGTGTCATCTTCACGCAGAGCAGCCACGCGCGGCCCCTGAATTTGGAAGCCGGCGAGACGAACAAGCTCTTCAAGTTTGCCGAGCTCGCGCGATCGTGGCAGATCGAGCGACAGCACTTTGGCCGGAAACGTCGCCGCGACTCCTTCGACTACTCGGACGGCCCGCTGGACGCGCCAGGCAAGATGACTGCGTATGAAGAAAGTATTTAGGATTATGACGAAAAGCAGGCGAACACAGCAGAGCAGAAGAACACCAAGGACACAAGTTGAGAAGGGAGACAGGAGGGAGAGCGAGAGGGACAGAAGGACCAAGGCCACGGCGTGCGCTTCCACCGTCTTTCGACTCACCGCTCGAGCTACTCGCTGATATGCACCGATGCATCCACGCCACCGAATTCCTCTGCCTCCATGGGGACGCAGAGATGGAGGTGCGCTGTGTGGCCGCGGGAGGCGTCAGGGAGGGGAACAGCGATTGTGTGCATAGTGCCGTTGTGGGGCGGACCGCGGAGTCATCAGGGGTCTGTTTGTAGTCGCCGTTTTTGATAGGGACCCAGAGAAAAAGAACGCAGCGGGAGGCGCCAACCAGTACGAGCATGCAATGCGCGTCGCGAACGGACGGGAGAGACTAGGCATGACCATATATCTTAACGTATAACACGCCTTCCTGCGTCCTTTGCGTCCGCTTTGGGCATCCGCTGTCTACTTATCCCAATGGGGATTCGGCCACCAGCAGCGTGGTCCCTATTGGTAATACTACGGGACTGCAGTCTGTGAGGATTACAGTACCACGTTGAAGTTGTCCGAGCAGCTCCACTTCACGTCGGATTCCATCCTCTCTTCACCCACTAAACTTAATAACAATACAAAACCGATTGTGCAACGTTCAACATGACGGGTTTTAAAGCTCTTGAATACGTGTACACCCGTCTAAACAGATTCGATGGATCTTTCGCACGTGAGCTAAGACGTGTCTGGGTGTTTGGGTTTTTAGGGCGGCCATCTCTTGAATCTGCCGCGTGAGCGTGTCGACGTCGACCCACGCCCTCACTCGAGGCTCGAGCAGGTCAGATCTGGATTGGACGGCTTCCCCCCCATCGTGACCTTCGCCTCTCCACACGCACGCACACAGCACTATGAGCGGACTCGCCAAGAACGTCTACATCGTCGCGGCCAAGCGCACGCCCTTCGGCAACTTCGGCGGCAAGCTCAAGGACGTCTCGGCCACGGATCTCGCGGCGCACGCCGCCAAGGCCGCACTCGCCGCGGCGAACCTCGACCCGTCGCTCGTCGACGCCGTGCAGGTCGGCAACGTCGCGCAGACATCGGCTGATGCTGGGTACTTGGCGCGCCACGTGCTGCTCAAGGCTGGTGTCCCAATCGAGAAGCCGGCGCTGACCATCAACCGCCTCTGCGGCAGTGGCTTCCAGTCGGTCGTCGGCAGCATGCACGAGATCTTGCTCGGTGAGGCCGAGATCGCGGTCGCCGGGGGTACGGAGAACATGTCGCAGGCACCGCTCTCCGTGTACGGCAACAAGGCGCGCTTTGGCGTTGGTCTCGGTGCCGGTATCAACCTCCAGGACACGCTCTGGGCAGCGCTGACGGACTCGTACTCGAACACGCCGATGGGAATGACCGCTGAAAACCTCGCGGACAAGTACGGCATCACGCGTGAGCAGTGCGATGCGTTCGGGTTGCGCTCGCAGACGCTCTGGGCGAAGGCCCACGAGGCGGGCCACTTTGATGCTGAACTCGCCCCGATTGAGGTCAAGGTCGGCCGCAACGTCGAGCTCTTCTCATCCGACGAGTCGCCGCGCGCGACGACGCTCGAGAAGCTCGCCAAGCTCAAGCCAGTCTTCAAGAAGGACGGCGTCGTCACGGCCGGCAACGCGTCGGGCATCTCGGACGGTGCCGGTGCCGTCGTGCTCGCCAGCGAGGAGACCGTCAAGAAGTACAACCTGACGCCGCTCGCGCGCGTTGTGTCGTACCAGGTCTCGGGTGTCGAGCCAACGATCATGGGCATCGGCCCGGTGCCGGCCATCCGCGGTGCGCTCGCGCGTGCCGGTCTCCAGATCAGCGACATTGACATTTTCGACATTAACGAGGCGTTCGCCGCCCAGTGGCTGTCGTGCGTCAAGGAGCTCGGTTTGAACCCGGACCTCGTCAACCAGTGCGGTGGTGCCATCGCGCTTGGCCACCCGCTTGGCGCCTCGGGCAGCCGCATCACGGGCCACTTGGCCCACGCGCTGCAGCGCACCGGTAAGAAGTATGCTGTTGGCTCTGCCTGCATCGGCGGTGGCCAGGGTATCGCGCTTGTGTTGGAGAACGCCGCGTAGAGACAGGAGAGCGACCAGTAGTAGATGCTGCTCTTCGATACGTACGATACACCGACTTACCGTACGGAAGGCGTCGACAGGTCTTACCTTTCTTTCTTTAACGAAATTCATAAAGCGATTCCAAACTCAGTATCGTCGTTCCTTCTTATACGGCGAGCTCTTCCTTCGTGTACATTGTATGTGAGAGCGAGAAGAAGCATGTAGTACGTCGGTTGCTGGAAGTCGCGCGACTTGATCGTGTACCCTTTCTATCTGTCCCGTCGCGAGCCTCGATCGCTGCGGCTGTAGTCGCGCGAGTCGCGACGCTCACGGTATCGATCACGATCACGATCGCGCCCGCCACCGCCGCGGTGGTCTCGCCCGCGAGATCTGGACCGCGATCGCGACGCTGAGCGGCGACGCTCACGGCGGTCACGGCTGCTAGGCGGCGCACGTCCACGACTCCGACTGCGAGACCGCTCGCGGTCGCTTCGCGGACGGTAGCGGTCATCGGCTCCTCGATCACCCACGCCTCCACCCACCTTGACCTGGCTGATTGGCTCGCTGTACAATACA
The DNA here is from genome assembly GCA_023335905.1 of Pythium pyrilobum. Lineage (NCBI taxonomy): Eukaryota > Oomycota > Peronosporomycetes > Pythiales > Pythiaceae > Pythium > Pythium pyrilobum. Next base: position 35,592 of record JAADVV010000017.1, on the reverse strand, counting down.
AGGGAAAGTGAGCTCAACTAATACTCTGAGAGCAGAAAACGACAGCGCCGGGGGGCGTACCGTCCCGAGTACTTGACATTGACATCGGCGCCACCCTTGCGGGTCTCGCCGATGCCGCCGCCAAACTTGCGAGGCTTCCACTCGCGCACCGTGCGGCCACGCTCGACATCGACCACCACGCGGCGACCGTCAATCTTTTTGCCGTCAGCCTGCTTGTACGCGATCTTGAGGTCGCTCTCCTTCTCGTACTCGATGAACGCGTAGCCGCGCGACTTGCCCTCCTCGTCCTCCACGAGGCGAATCTTCTTGATCGGACCGTACTGCTCCAACTCGTGGCGCAGCTGCTTCTCCGTCGTCTCGTAGCTGATGCGGCCCACGAAGAGAGTCTTGTACGCGTCCTCGGTCTTGCGCTCGTCAGCTACCTGCGGGTCCCCTACGCAGCACCACATCCACGATGGCATAAGCGTCAGTACCCCGCTCACATCATCATATACACTATAGCTATGATGCAGAACCCACATTTGGCCAGGTCTTCCTGCATCTTGGCGTCGTTTAGCTCGCGCTTCTCGCCCGCCAGTCGCTCGCGGCGCTCCTTGGGCGTCTCTTCGATCTTGCGCGCCGGTGGCTGCTCCACCTCAAACTACTCACCCCCCCCATACACATGAAAGATCCATCAATACTCGCATAGACTTGAATAACGGAACCCACGCGCCAACGCACCGTGTCCTGGAAGGCCGTGATGCCGTCGTACGGCGGCATCTTGCGCTTCGTGAGCTGCGAGAGCACTTCGAGCGGAGCGTTCGGCTCGAAGAGCGCCTTGAGGTGCGGGGGAAGATGCACGATCGCGGGGCCCATGCCGCTGCTGCTCATCTGCCCCTTGGGCGTCATCTTGCGGTGCGCGTTCATCGCGACAAGAGGCCTCGCTTCGCGTCGCGGGGTCGGCGCCGTCCTCCGTGCTTTGTCCCCCGTGCGGTCGGTTGCCCTAGGGCGTGGATGGATAGAAAGCAGATTTTCGGAAAGATAGGAATTCTTGCAGGTAGTTTCTAACCGTAGTACTATGAGAGACAGAATAGAGAGGTTGGATTGGATCCCCACCTCGGGTCTGCTTGAAGCTTGGAGTAAGTTGGGTCTTGACGCGTGGAAGGGGAAGCCGGACTCGGACAAAGCGACCAAGATGCCGGCAAGCGCCTCTCGTTCGACGCGGATTGCGGGACTTCTGGGCGTCGCTGCGGCGATCGCGAGCGTGGAACACGCGCCTCTCGTGTCGGCGCGTGGTGTCCACGTGAATGTGACGGCGTCGTGGCGCAGTTCGCCGTTTTATCCGCTGCTGGAAGCGAGCGAATTCCTCGCTGAGGAAAACCCGCTCTACTTTTGGCGGTACGTGGACGCCCTGGGCAAGCGCCAGGCCACGGTCGCGCGCCTCGCGGGTGATGTGGACGAGCTAGCGGCGTTTGCTGTGAAGGCCGCGCAGGAAATCGCGCCCCACACCAAGAACGTACGTAGAGTGAAAGGACATTGTTAAACATAATAGTTGTGTGAGGAAAGGGGCACGCTAACGTTTGCTGCTGATGATTTGTTTAGATGCTTGAGCTGACGATCGCGACGCGTACGTACTCGCCGAAGGTCGAGTTGTTTCGACAGGTACGGTAAATCACTTTCTCCAGTATTGAGGCTGCCAAGAACTCATTATTTGACTCGCTATGTTGCAGCTCGCGCTGGACTCGAGTGTGCGTGTGTGTGGTGCAGACGCTGATGCGTGGGCCATCGTGTACAAGGAGAAGCGGTGCGTCACGGCCGTTGCATGCTCTCCAGAGGAGCTGGCGACAGCGCTCGCGAGTCTGACGACCGAGACGCCAAGCCCCGTGTGCATCGCCGCTGGCGTGAATGACGCGGGCCTGAGTGCCGACCACAAGTACCCGCACTCGGCGCCTCCCCGCGACGGCTCAGTGATTCTCTACGGCTCGCTTGGCTCGCCTTCGCTGTACAAGTTCCACGATCAGTTACTGCCGCTGGCGAAGGCCGGGACGGTCGAGTACATGCTGCGCCACTACCCGAAGGATTCAACGCTCGAAACACTACTGCAGGGCTACGGTGTCGCGCTTGATATCAAAAATATGGAGTACAAGACCATTGATGACTCGAAGAAGGCGGGCGACGGAAGTGCCGATACTGTCGGTGAGGAAGAAGAAGAAGAAGAGGAGATGCGCGACGATGAGGACGACGATGATGACAGCACTGTCGACGAAGAGATTGACGGACTGATCTTCTCGAGATTGTTTACCAAGTACTCGCCAATCCAGCAGGAACTCAAGACATTCCGTGATCTCTTGGTGAAGCAGCACGACCAGGCTGACCAGGAGATTAAGGCATGGCACCTCAAGGACATCGGTATTTCCGCGGCGCGCGAGATTTTGGACGCCAAAAACCCGCTCAAGCGGCTCCGTATTCTCTCCCAGGATTTTCCGAAGCATGCGAAGAAGCTGGCATTCTCCCGCAAGCCGTTGTCGGATGATCTGCGTGCGGAAATCGCGGCACGCCGCGACGAAGCCCAGCATATGGGGCTGCTCAACCGTTTTCTGCTGAACGGCATCGCTGTGGATCCGATGCAGCGTTCGTTCAACATCTTCGACTTTGTAAGGACGCTGAAGAAGGAGTGGACAGTGGCGAAGAAGCTCGCGGCCTTGCCGTTGACATCGGACGAGCGTGAGGGTATGCTCGCCAACGTACGTGAATCGAAGTCGGAGTCGTCCGTCGTGCGTATTCGTGTGCGTGGCGCACTCGATGGAGTGGCGCCTCTTTACCTAAACAACATCGAGACGGACCACCAGTCGGCTCAGTGGCCTCACCAGGTCGCCAACCTTCGCCGACCTGCCTGGAACCTCATTTTCATCCGCAAGAACATGTACGAGTACGTCGTCGCATTCGATCCGACGTCTCAGCACGGTCGTATGGCGCTCGGCCAGATCTCATTCCTTCGTATGCGTGCTGCACCGATCCAGTGGGGAGTTTTGGTGTCGACGAAAGAGCTCGTGGATGCGCGCACCACGGCCGAGAGAGATGCCTTGGTTGAGCAATATAAGGCGGCTGAAATGGCGGACAAGGCGACGGGCTGGCACTTTGCCAAGCTACTACTGATGGTGAAGGAGAAGGATATACCTGACGAGGACGGTCTCACGGGACGTGTCATGCAGGGCTTCGTCGAAGGAGCAGCAGACGAAGGCACGGCGCTGACGTTGGAGGCCCTTGTGGATTGCTACTTGGATGCTACCGGCGGCTCATTCTCCCGCTCGACGAACCGCGAGGAGACTTTGAGATTGATCCGCAGCGACAAGTTCGATGACGAAGTGATGAGCATGACCGAGTTTATCGGCCAGAAGCACCTCCCCTTCGAGAGCGCTCTGTTCAACGGTGTGCTCAAGACAGATTTGGAACTGCAGGGCGATCTGATGAACCACTTCGGCCGTGATCAGGGACTGTTTCAGGAGATGGCAAAGAATGGCGATCTGAACGACGGCATGGACTTGGTCGAGGAGCTTCTTGTCGCTCAGGAGGCGTACCCATCGTTCTTCACGCTTTTCAGCGACAATCAGCCGGCGGAAGGTGCGACGGCGGATGCTATTGTCACTCCCAACCACCTATTCGCGAACGACGAGAACGGCGTCCTCGAAAAGCTCGTGACTGGCCAGGTCAAGTTTGTTCACCAGGCGGAGACGTTGTCGCACCCAAAGAAGCAGACCCTTCTCTTCTCAGCGAATCTTAACGATCCCGTCCATGCGGCCCACGTGCAAAGAGCGTTCAAGGCGGTGCAAGAAGATCTAGGCACAGTCATGCGTGTCGGCGTGATTCACCGTCTCTCGGAGCAAGATGGCGTTGGTGAAATTGTTGCCTCCATCATCGACGCGATCGGTCACTCGGATGAAGCAACGCATGTTCAGCTCGCTACGGAAGCGCTTCGCTGTGTCGTGAAGGCCAAGACCATTGGAGCGACCAAGGCGAAGCTGATTGGAATCATCGAGAAGTTCCCAGACTGGGAGTCCGACTCGCTCTTGACGCAACTGAAGAGCGGCTTGTTAGCGACAGCGACTCCAACCCTCGATGCTGAGTTGAGAACCTCGCTCGAGCAATTGAATCGAGCCCTGGATGCCGCGCAACCGCGTTACAAGGCTGGACAGGAGGCTGCGGCGCAGCTGTACCTGAACGGTTTCCGCATTGATCTCCCGGATCACCCAATCTCCGATGAGGATATTGGCGCTTTGATCAACTACGACATGAAGCACCGGAGTTCGTCTATCGCGAAGGCATTTATCAAACGGAGCGCAACGTACACGGCGGATGACGCGAACGAGCGCAGCATGGAGATTGTCAAGGCTAGTGCGATCATTGACGAGTACCGCAAGACTCAACGCTTCTCTGGCTTGAGCCACAATGACTCGTCGGTCTCCATTCGGCTGGAGGGTGACGATTCGCTTCGTGTTGTTGCCTACATTGATCCGCTCACGGAGGCTGCCCAAGTGATGAGCTCGATGTTGGTGATGCTGCGTAACCAGTTGAACGCGACTGTCGAAGTGCTTGTCTTACCTGCGGCTGACTACAGCGAATTTCCGCTGCAGCGCTTCTACCGATACCTGTTCGACAAGAAGGCAACAGCGGCGTCGAGCGTGACGTTCCGCAAACTGCCGATTAAGCCCATCTTGACGATGAAGATCGATACCCCCGAGGCGTGGAACGTGCAGATTTACCGTACGGTCGAGGATCTGGACAATTTGCGCGTGGATCCGGACAGTGCGGTGGACATTCGTGCGATGAAGACGGCTTCGTTCCGCTTGGAGAGTCTGCTTGTCTATGGGCAGTGCCGCGATAAAACGTTTGACCAGTATTCGCCACCGAACGGCTTGCAACTCGTACTCGAGCGGGACGTCGGCGCAGCGCGCCTCCACCGCGACACGCTCGTGATGAAGAACTTCGGGTACTTCCAGTTGCAGGCGACGCCTGGCGTATGGAACCTGCACCTCGCGCGCGGTCGTGCCGTTGATCTCTACGAAATCGTGGAACCGGTGACGGATAAGCGATTGGAGTCGTCCGATATCGTTGTTAGCGCGTTCACGTCGAGCCTGGAGCAGTTGCTCGTCCAGAAGCGTCCAGGCAAGGAGCACGAGCCGTTGCTCGTGCCGGCGGATGGAACGCAAGGAAAGGGATCGAGCGGCGACGTGGAGCCAATTGCTGCGGATGCGGGTGTCTTCGAATCGTACCTCAAGTCGATGTTCTCCATGTTTGGCGGCAAGAAGAAGACGGCAACGGACACGGAGAACCAGACGGAAGCGGCGGCGAACGCGGTGGCGACTGCTGGCGGTGCAAACGCCGGGCGGAAGGGGGAGACGATCCATGTCTTCTCCCTCGCGACTGGCCATCTGTACGAGCGGTTCATTAAGATCATGATGCTGAGTGTGCTTAAGCGGACGGAAAACCCAGTGACATTCTGGCTGCTCGAGAACTTCTTGTCGCCCGACTTCAAGGATTCGATCCCGGCGCTGCGTGAGAAGTTCGGCATGGACATTCGCCTCGTTACGTACAAATGGCCTAACTGGCTGCGCCAGCAGACGCAGAAGCAGCGCATCATCTGGGGCTATAAGATCTTGTTCCTGGATGTGCTGTTCCCGCTCGGCGTGCAGAAGATTATTTACGTGGATGCGGACCAAGTCGTGCGAGCCGACCTGAAGGAGTTGTGGGAGATGGATCTCCAAGGCGCGCCGTACGGGTACACGCCGTTTTGCGACTCACGCAACGTCGGCTTCCAGTTCTGGCGCCAAGGCTACTGGAAGGACCACCTGCGCGGCCGCCCGTACCACATCAGCGCGTTGTACGTCGTGGACCTTGCGCTGTTCCGCCAGATCGCGGCCGGCGACATGCTTCGTGCGATCTACGACCAGCTCAGTGCCGACCCGAATTCGCTGTCGAACTTGGACCAGGACCTGCCCAACTATGCGCAGCACCAGATCAAGATCCACTCGCTACCGAACGAGTGGCTCTGGTGTGAGTCTTGGTGCAGCGACGAGTCGAAGGAGCGCGCCAAGACCATTGATCTGTGCAACAACCCCAAGCACAAGGAACCCAAACTCGACATGGCCAAGCGCGTCATCTCGGGCGAGCTGTTCCCCGAGTCGTGGCTCGAGTTGGACCAGGAGATCAAGGACGCAGAGAAGGGCTTTGTTGCTGCTGCCTCGCAGAGTGTGGAGTAACTTGCACAGAGGGAGGTGGGATGGGGTCCCACGCACTGCGTGTTAATGTGTAGAGCAACCTGAAAGGCGTTGCACGTGCTGCAGGAGGCGTTTCGCGTGTCTGATTGGACTTGCGACTGCTGCTGAGTCTGTACGAATCGTCATTTGTGCTGAGATATTCGTGTATCTTGTGCGTGCGCGAATCGGACTGACTGTACATACTACCCCTTCTTTGCTCGCCAACGGTCTTCTCAAGGTTTCTTCGACATGCGATTTACTAGTACTACAGTAGTAACGAGGAGCTGCTTTGGCGTGTACGGTGCCACGAGGAAGCGGCAGCATGAAGCGCAATTTGCGATTTGACGAGGTACGAGTGTTGACACTACTGTGGACGTCGTGTAGGCCCCACGCGATAGGCGACGGTAGGCTCAGCGTCGAGCGCCAAGTATGCGTCTGGCGCGGGTGGCACGCACTCGCGGGTCACATCCACCAGTGGACCCACCTTCTGCGCCGCGTGCTCGCGTTCGTGGCCGCCGTGTGGCACTGTACACGGCCAGCGACCACTGGTCGCTGGAGGTGATCGGATGCTCGGTCATCTACGACGCGTGGGCCTGGGTCCACGGTGTGTACTTTTTCTTCGCGGCCCACGCGACGCTGATGGAGTTTAGTCTCAAGAAGAGCAGCACGCTGGTCGAGGGTCTGCCTGCGCAGCATGCTCTCATGAGATTAAAGGCTGCTCGACACACACACACACACACATAGGTGTCATGCTTGGTACGTAGGTGTGAGCGGGGCCGAATGGTCAGTGCATGGATTTCTCTATTGGTGCTTGTTTGTCGGCGGTGACAGCGAGCACGTGACGACGTGGATCTTGTCCTCGAGCGTCTGGAACTCGATCTGCAGGTTGTCGAAGCGGCAGAGGAACAGCTGCGCCTCGTCGGCCTTGCCGCGTCCTTGGTGGACACTGCGGATGTCGAGCACGAGCATCTGCTCGATCGCGGCTTTGATGTCGTCGATTTGCTTGTAGAACCGCAGTTTCTCGTGGCGCACGAGCGTCTCGAGCGCCTCCATCGCCGGCGGCGCGAACGCTACCGGCCGTGGCAGCGCGTCCGACGGGTCGGTGACCCAGTGCGGCACGACGTGGTCGGGCACAAAGTCCATCGGCACGTACGGCTTGACGTCGAGCACGGGCGTGCCCTCGACGAGATCGTGGCCGCTGATCTCAATGTAGCGACTGCCCAGAACGCGCGTTAGTCCCATCCGAGGTGATAGCCGACCGACAATACGAGGCGACGTACCCGTAGACGCCCTCGATCTTTACGACCGTGAGGCCGATCGAGTTGGGGCGGTGCGGCGTGCGCGTGGAGAAGAGACCGACCTTCTGGCCGCCGAGACTATACACACACAGCAGCAATGAAAAGGCCCACGAAGGAAATGAGTCCTCACCCCACGCGCCGACGCGAGCCAACAAACCGCAGGACGTACCGCGGCGGCGCGATCTTGGCCGTGAAGGTCGAGTGCTTGGACTTGGTCGCGTTCGTGTTCTCGTGGAACACGAAGATGACCCAGAGGTGGCTGAACTGGTCGACGCACTCGAGCGCAGTCGGCGGGATGCTCGTGCGGAACTTGATGCGGCCGCGCGACGCCGGCACGAGCGCGCTCTGGCGCGGCGTGCCGCGGCGCTCGTTGAAGCACGACTGCACGTGGCCGATGCTCTCATAGTTGTAGCCCGTGAGCTCCTGCTGCCGCTGGACGGCCTCGCGCGCCTCGCGCTCGGCGTTCGTGCGGCCGCTGCGCTCCTGCGCGCGCAGCTTCTTCTGCCTGTCGACTTCGGCCTGTAGCTCAGCGATGACTTGGTCTTTCGCGGCCACTGTCGCGGGACTCAGCACCGCGGCGTCTTGGCGGTACTGCTGCGATGCTTGCCACCCGATGGCGACGCCCGCGGCGGCGATGCACACCGCGCTGCCCAGCAACACGGCTGTCGAAGGTGACGAGCTCATGCTGGTCACCCAATTTGTTGCACTGGCTGTATCCACTTTAGTGACATGTGTCTGGACACTGGTGGTGATGAATTGTGCCCCCTCCCTCCCCTCAATGGTGGGGCACAACACCGGCATCTTTTCACAATGAGCTGCTGGTGGTGAAACAAACAGCTGTTGTGGCCGCTGGCTTCAACTCATTACACTCCTATCCACGTCGTGAACGACCGCTGGAAGGTACTGACTTAACGATAGCAAGGTTCAATCTTTCGTCCGCGTGGTCCGAATGGATTTTCGCCGAGTCAGCAGTATTTTGTGGAGTATCCGCGGTTGTGGTCTCGTTGGACTTGCGTGTGAGGGCATTTTCCAGCGGGGCGACGATGGAATAAACACTCATGCTGCCAGTTAGTCGGGGTTACGGATGCTTCCCTCCTCTACTATCTTCGAAGGCCGACCGATCCACGCATGCATATCTCGCATCGCTAGAACCGCCACCAAGTCTATCCCGTGGTTGGAAACGGACCACAACCCTTTCTGGCGTCCCTCGTATCCGTCCATGTACCGTGATTTTCGAGCGTCAGCCACGATCCGCAGCAGCTGCGGAGCGCGGCAAGCGTCGTCCCACCGTTGTCGGTCTATCTGTCGCGCCGCGGATGCTTGACTTTTCTCGGTCCAACTCAGTGATCCCTAACGTGACAGCCGCCAGCTGGCTTCCTAGCACGGCCTCACGGTCATTTCGACCCGGGCCGTCGCATTTCCCCACCCGCCGAGTGGTCGTCTTCGGCTGGCGCGGGGCAATACACACACTTGGACTAACCACGTGGTTAGCTCCTTCCCCCCTCCCCCCTTCATTGAGGACTCACATCTCCAGGGGGGAGAACGCCATCCTACCCGCCGATGGGCCTCACCACGCGTCGGCGGACACTATTCCTCGCATGGGCCGCGGCGGTCGTGGTCGCGGACGACGCCGACGAGTCGCTGGCGCCCGTCGCGTCGGCACTCTCGGCGACCTTCATTGGCTCGTCGACGACGACGGCGGACGTGGTCGCGACGGTGAGTCCGTCCTCCGGCGACCGCGACGCGAGAGGCAGCAGCAGCGCGACGGCGGCGGCGGCGACGACGACGACGACGACGACGACGGCACCGCTCTTCACGCTCGTGCACAGCGCGGCGTCGTCCAGCGCGACGACCGATGTGCTCGAGATCGCGCGGTCGGGCGTCGCGGACGCACCGCGCATCGCGTTCGAGTCCCTGGTCGACACGGCGGCGTGGGACGTGAGCAAGTGGGAGAACCCGCTCACGCAGCTCGCCAACACGATCGCGAACGACAAGATCGACGTCGCGGGCGGCGACCTGCGGCTCGCGATTCAGCTCACGGACGCGGTGAGCGCGACCAGCGTGTACGTGGCGCGAGAGAACGCTGAGGGAAGAAAGAGAAGGAGAAGGGAGCGCGCTGACAGGCGTGGCGTGTGGATGGGACAGGTCGTTCGCCAAGACCAGCGAGTGGCACTACGGGCCGACGCTCGTGCTCGAGGACGACGCTCTCAGCGGACTCGCGCAGCTCAAGACGCTGTACGTTCTCAGTTCCCACTGGTGGCCCTGTGACAGTCTGTGAGTTCAGTCTCTGATCGCCTCTTCTCGTGTGTTTTTTCTCTGTAGAGAATTCTCCAATTTCAACGTGACATTTGAAGGATCCAAGTGGCTCGCCGCCGGCACGAGCCTCGCCAAGCTGTACGGCCGCGCTCTGCCGAAAGGACGCTCCGCTCTCTCATCCACCACGAGCAAAGCTGACGTGGGCTGTTGGAATAGTGCCTTCGACAAGTCGATCATCGCGTCATTCTCGCTCGCTTCCACCAACGGTGTCACCGACGCGTACGTGGTGCCTCTCTCTTTCTCTCTGTGGACCGCTACTTTCCGTATCCTCACCAGTTTTTGATCTGCAGTGAATGGCGTGACTCGAGCGTCGCCCGCTTCCCCTCCGCTCTGCTCTCTCTCACGTCTCCCCCGACCTCTTTGTGCGTAGGGATAGTTACGGCTGAGCTGATGCGTCACCCCACTGACTCTTCCTCATTCGTGTGTCGCAGGACCATCGCGTCGTGCAACTTCTCCGAGCCGTTCAAGCTCAGCGCCGCGGACCTGAAGATCTTGCAGAACATCCCGAACGTGACGCTCTCACAGAACGCGTTCCCCGAGGCGAATGCCACGGATTGCGCCAAGCAAGTCACCTTCCAGGACGCCGTGGTCTGCGTCACCAGTGCGTCTACCCTTTCGTCTCCAGCAGTCTGTGTTTTTTGTCTCTTCTCTGTCATAGGCTGACGATTACTTTGTTCTGTGTAGCAGCAAGTTCCGAGGCCGGCACGCCCGACTCGGAGACCACGACGTCGTCCACTGTCGACACGCTGGCGCCTTCTGCACCGCTCGACTCGCAGCAGTCGAATCTCTCCAACTCCCGAGGCACGCTCCACACTGTGATTGCCGTCGTCTGTGTCGTTGGCAGCATCGCGCTCGTTGCGGGCTTTGTGTGGGTGAGGCGCCGGAAGAGCCCAGCGGACCAGCCCGACCAGCTCACGTTCACGAACCACAACGACAAATTTCTCACAGAGGGCGAGGACGAGCGGGACGGAGAAGACGCAGACGTCGCCCGCTTCCACGGCGAGTCGGTTCTCTCTGCGAGGGCGACCCCCACCGCGATGGGCATTCTCAGCGATGTTGATCTCGGCGGCCACAGCGTCATGGGCGAGTCGCGGCTGGGGCCGAACGGGCTCTGGCGAGCCGAGTACAGCGGCGACCGCGTCGTCGCGCTTCGTGTTCACGTAGAAAACTTCAAGAGCCGCGGCTGCGACGTCGAGTCGGTCGTCGCGAGCTGCGTGGCGCTGCGCCACCCATACGTCGTTGAGTTTCTCGGCACGAGCCGATACGGCGCGGACGAGCTGTGGCTCGTCGCGGAGTGTATGGCCAAGGGAAGCCTGCGCTCGGTGCTACTGAAGAAGAAGGTCGAGCTGACGTGGGACAAGGTCAAGAGCATGAGCCTCCAGATCGCGTCGGCGCTCGCGTTCGTGCAGTCCGTGCGTGCTGCGTCGGCACGCGTCACACCGACGCTGTCGAGCAAGAGCGTGCTGTGCGACAACGACCTGAACTGCAAGCTCGACGTGTTCGAGTTTGCCGAGTCAACGCGCGACCAGAAAGGGCCCCTGCAAAGCTACGGCGACGGTGAGATCTGCTATCGCGCGCCGGAGCTTCTCCAGAGTAACAACGCATCGCAGCTGCCAGTCGCCGAGGCCGCCGCCGCCGAAGTGTACGCGCTGGGCGTGCTCTTCTGCGAGCTGACCCACCAGTCTCACGTGTACGGAGACATCCTCGCCGAGCGCGGCGCGACGCTGGGCGAGATGTTTATCGCGAAGGAGGTCGCCGCCGGCCGCCTACGACCGGAGCCCGTGGCCAACACGCCCAGCGAATACGCCAAGATCATCGAAGCGTGTGTGTCCCACCGCCCGGCCGTGCGGCCCAGCGTCTCCGAGCTTGTCGACTGGCTGACTGGTATGGAATGCTAGCAGCAAGCGAGTCTCTGCGTGTCGACATACTAGTAGTCTGGTATTTGTGACGCCGTATCGTATAGTAATAGTCTCCCATTACTCTTGCACGCGCTCGGTCTTGATCTGCTGCGGCGCGGTCTCGGGCCACGTGAGCTCATGGAACCGGTCGGCAAGCTGCTCGTACGGCAGCGCGCGTTGGGTGGTTGTCATGGCCGCGCGGCCGCTGGAACTGGGGAGCACCCAGACTTCGCAGTCGCGCAGACACTCGCGCGGCCACCCACTCGGGAGCCGCGCCTGCCGCCCACAGGTCTCGACCTTTGCGAGCGGCGGCGAGAAGAGGTGGCTGAACTGCCGCTTGCCAGAAAATGCGATGATCACCGGGCTGTGCGGCAGCACACACGGCGCCTCTGCGGCGGAGACGCCGTGGTCGTTGACGCAGACTTGCCGCACGTGGACACGCAGACGCCGGAAGAAGTCGTCCCGCCAGCGAGCCACTATTCATTGCAAGCTACTCGGTTAGTCCACTGTTTGTTGCGACACCATCCATGAGTGGACGACGCGGGTGGACGCACTGGTGTCCTTCTTGTACGATGCCGCATCGTTTCCCGGCTGCGGTGTGCGGACGAGTAGGTCAGATCGATTCACCATGACCGTAAAGCAGTGCTACATCAGATTCACGCAAAATACCCCACCTCCAGACCGATCGAGGTCATCCCGACACCGTACACGAGCGGCAAGTGGTTCTGCTCGGCGATGTTTGCATCCGCTGGGAGAATGCCTCTCCACGAGAGCGGGGACAGACTCCCGCGCAGCAAGTTCCAGAAGCGGTTGCTTGGGTTACTGCGCCACACGCAGTAAGGAAAACACACACATACAAGCGCATGCGTAGCGCTCCGTGAAGCCGATAGCGGCCCTTTCCATTGTGTGTCTGCAGCAGCCATACCTGTACGAGAATCCGCCTACAGCAGCACAGACCGTCAGCCCCCACGCGTCGACCGAGACGCTCGTATTGGTCTTACTTTCCCACGCGTGGTCGGACGGATTGTGGCCCACGATCAGCAAGCGCAGGCGCCGCTCTGGGTGGTGCTCGCACTTCGTGTGGCCTTCAAAGCACGCGGAACAGATCGCGTGCCAGCGCTCCTGCCACTTGGGCGGCTGCGCGGGTGAGGGTGCTTGGATCGCAGTGGTCTCCGCCGGCTCTGGCTGCGGCTCGGCCTTGACCCTCGCTCGCTTGCCAGACGCCGCTATGTTCGCCAACTGATCTCCTCCTCCACCCACACCATCTACCTTTTTCTCCTCCTCCTCCTCCTCCTCCTCTCCTCTCCCCTCCGCTCCACGCGGCCGCTTGGCGTCGAAGCGGAAGCGCACGAACATGCCTGTGCGTCAATTGTCGAACTGATTCTTTCGTGGCCTGGTGAGTGTTGGTCTTTGTCACTATATTATATAGTCATTATTGTGAGAAAGCACTGACCTTTCGAGTTGGATCACTTCACCTCGGACACCGATGCGCTCATGCGGCGCGCCGGCGACAAGCCGCTCCCCGCGCTGTCCCCGGCCAAGTTCGACGACCGCGGCGTGCGCACCGACTCCGTGACCAACCAGCTGCGCGCGCTGGCCAGGCAGAAACCGCGCAGACACCGCGCGCCTCAGCTGGAGCCGCTCGCGCACGGCGTTCCGCCCGTTCACGGCGACACTTCTCCGCACAATAATGCACCTGCGCACGAGCGCGTGAGCGTGCAAAAGCAGATCCAGGGCCCAGTGAGCCTTCAATGGCTTGTTGACGACTTTGTGCAGGCCGCCGGTGTGGGCGATGTCGCCACGGTCGACCACTACATTCGGGGCGGCATCCCCATCGACCTGAAGCACAGCGTGTTGCGCCAGACGGCGCTCCACGCGTCTGCGGCACTCACGACGGACGCCGTGACGAGACATTTAGTCCAGGCGGGCGCGAATGTGAATGCACTGACAAAGGTGAGGGCTGAGGACCGATGATGGTTGCTGAGGTCGCAGGGGATCTGACGTGAGGTACGTTTGCAGGACCGCGAGTCGACGCTCCACCTGGCTGCGCGGTATCACAGCGTGTCCGTGGCGGAGGAGGTGCTACGCAATAGTGCCGACATGCGTGTGCTTAACGTTGTGCGTACGCATACAGTGGGGCGATGGCGGGTGTTGGCTTTAACACGCTTGTGATTTGTAGAACGAGAAGCTGGCGAAAGACATCGCCGCCGACGTCCAAGACCACGAGCTGGAGCAGCTTCTCGAACGTGTGTGGTTTTTGTGTCTCTCGCCATGCAAGCATCAGTCGCCAGGAACTGACCCAACCACTCTTCTATTGTAGCCCCGCCGAAGCCTCCGTCACACGTGCATGCGATGACTATTTCGTCCACGTCGCTGACTGTCGAGTGGTCGACGAACGGAGTGACGTCCTCAGCGTACCAGTTTCGTGTCTCGTGGGGGCTGTCGGGAAGCCTGGGCGAATTCTCCGAGATCTGTTCGAGCCCAACCTTTCGTATCAGCAACCTGATGCCAGCATCTCAGTATGAGATCCACGTCCAAACTGGGAACCACACGGTCGGATGGAGCGAGAACTCGGACTTGCTGATCGTGGAGACCGACGGCGACGTACCCAACGCGATGGCATCCCCACTGGTCACGCGAGTGAGCGACCATTCCATCGCGATGCGGATCCGCTTGCCTTCAAACAATGGAGCGGACGTGCAGCGCGTCTCCATTCAGTTGCAGTGCGCGGGCAGTATCGCTGCGGTCACGACGAGCACGTTCCGCAAGTTACTCAAGTCCTCTGACCACGGCCAACGGTGGGAGAGCGTGCTGTGCGACGTGCCGTCCATGCGCAGCTACGAGGACGATCCACGCGACAAAGAGCATTGTGTTGTAGGCCTGCTTCCTGGGCATGTGTATTACTTCCGTGTAAAGGCCAGCAACCGCTTCGGGTGGTCTCCGGACGGTGAGGTGAGCGTCGGTATTTGCACCAACGATTCGCCGAAAGTCGTGGCGACGACACCACGCAGCATGACGCTCGTATGGACCAAGCCGTACTCAACGGAACTGATCGAAAAATATCAAGTGCAGGCACGTGTGAGCTATAGCACCAAGTGGGAGACAGCCGCGGCCGACATCGCCGAGCAGAGCGCCGTCGTGGGCGACCTCATTCCGGCCACCGCGTACAGCTTTCGAGTTGTCCAGCATTACGCGTCGCGCGGTTGGGAAGACGCTGGGAGCTGTGCATGCACGGAGCTCTGCACTACCCACACGACCGTACCTGAGGCGCCGCTCAACCTGCGAGTGGTCGATCGCACGGCCTTCAGCATCACGTTGTCGTGGGAGATGCCTCGGTGCAATGGCCATGCGGTGGAGTCGTACAGGCTGGAATACCGAATACCAACAGGATCAGAAGAGACCTCGGTGTGGGTCACAGCCAACGATGAGATTGCTGTTGATTTGAAGACGTTTTGCATCGACGATTTGGCGCCAGGGCGTGGATATCAGTTCCGAGTCGGCGCGCGGAACGCGCTGGGGGAAGGCGAGGTTATGGAACGGCTGCACCCACTCGTGTGGACTTATGGTGCGCGTGTTTCCTGTTTCTTTTATTGCGATGCATGGCGGGAAGCTGACCCGTTGTACTTGTTATTGTTTGGGTTCGCAAAGCGTTTTTGCCCCCAACGGCGCCCGAGTGTCTCGCCAGAACCAGTTTCTCATTGACAATCGCGTGGCAGAACGGCGCGTCTCAAGTGAATGCACACGCTGAACTCGTCGTGGATCGCCAGTACGAAGTCCAACTGTGCCAAGTCGACTCGAGCCTTCTACGCGCGCTGGATCTCTTGGATATCGTCGGCGAGAGCGGCGAATGGCGGACGGTCGTCGCGGCGCAACGCGAGGAAGAGGCGCTGATCTCCGGGTTAACGCCGCTGGGCTGCTACTGCTTCCGAGTGCGCGCGCGCGCTCTATCAAATGGAGCAATGCAGGATACATTTTCTCAAGTGGGAGAGAGCGGCGCGGACGAGGCCGGTAGCGTGTTTGGTCCCATCAGTCCCGTCTTCCAAACGCTGCGGCGAATGTGAACAGTGTTCACTGAACACCCAAGTGTAGCCATGTTGGCCTCGTGTCACACGTCGCAGATTTCGCTGCATTGGATTTTGTTTTTCAAACAAATCGATTTTGCGAAACAGATATTCGTAATGTAACCTATCCAAGGTGTAACCCTCTCAACTGTCCCTCGCTTCAGGTCGTCCTGCGAGGGATATGGAACAAACCCGTTCTGGCTAACCGGGGTGGGGTACGTTAGGTTACGCATACGTACCCGGTGGATGGTTACACCTCGGTCGGGTTTTCCCTGGTGGCGAGGCAATTTGGGCGGCATTCTCCTTATCACGAGGGGAGGAGGCGATGGGATCGGCGCGGCCTGTGCGTCCGCCCGAGCTCGTGGCGGCCGCGATCGACCACATCGCGCTGGAGGGAAGCGGCGGCGTGGCCGTGAGCGAGCTCCTGGATGCGATCGAGCCGCAGCGCGACGCGCAGATGCGCCGCCAAGTGTGGCTGCTGCTGCGGCGGCAGCAGGCGCGCGGCGTGCTGCACTTCTTCTACGTGATCACGCCGCCACCGGTGGCGCCTGCACCGCCGTCGGTGGTGACTGCCGGCAAGAAGCGGAAACGGCCGACCGGCGAGAGCATCCCGACGAGCCACCGCGCCGCGAGGGCGACGCACGGCGTGAACGGGCGAGCGCGCCATCAGCATGAGGAGGAGGACGAGGAGATGAACGACGATACAGTAATACACAGAGAAGGAAAGGACTACGGTGCGGGGGCGATAGCAGACGGCGATGGCAGAGCGGCAACGACAGTAGCAGAAGCGACAGTAGCAGCACAGGCGGAGGACGACGAGGGACCGGCGTCGACGATGGTCCGCCGCGAGCCGGTGCCGAATGCCGAGTCGCTGACGTTCGAAGACGCATGTTTCGCCGGCCACGCGCCGCCGCAGCGCCGGAAACGGCTCTTCGTCGTGGCCTGCGAGGAGCTGCGGCTGCGCGCGCTCAACATCCCCAAGAAGGCGATCCTCGCCGAGTTTGGCGACGATCACCTGCGCATCCTCGAGGCCGTGGGCCGCACGCGCAGCATGGGCATCACGATCCCGGCGCTGTGCGACGTATTTGGCAACGCCTCGTCGGTCAAGAAAGTGCACAACTCGCTCGACACGCTCATCTCGTACAGTCTCGTGGTCAAGCGCATGATGATCGTCGCGCGCCCGACCATGCGCCGCCTCAATATCGTCCACTTGCCGCGCTTCGCCGCCAATTTCGCGCCCGAGATGTACGACGAGTCAGCCGAGTTCGAGTCGGACGAGCAGTGTAAAAAGATCTTGTCGTCGGCCGCCGAGACCTACCTCAAGGAGTTGCCGACCCGTTCGGCCGTGCTCTACGACCTCGGTCGCGACCTCGGCTTTCAGAAGCGGCATTTAGAGGTGCTCAAGTCCCATATCATGCAGGAGACCAAGCGCGACGAGAATTACCAACTCGAGTTGTTCCAGGCCGTGCTGCAACCGCCCAAGAAGGGCGCGAGCATCGAACCCAAGATCCTCAACTGCGTGCGGTATCGAGCCATCGTCAAGGACAAGTCCAAGGTTGCCGAGAACCGCGGCATGACGCTCGAGACGGGGTTGCTGAACCAGATCTACAGCGCGATCGAGGACAACGGCGAGAGTGGCACGACGATTATTGATCTGCGGAATCGCATGGTGCTGCCCGGCAACAAGCTCCCGTACAAGTTGGTGAGTATCCTCGCTGGCACGTACGGGTTACGCGCCGAGGCGATCATCTTGGGCAAGAACAAGGCCTTCAAGTTGTACCCCATGCTGACGGAAGTGAAGAAGTCGCCCGCCAAGGTGTTGCGGGTCGACGAAGCGGAGGAGGAGGTGGACGACATCACGGTCATCCCATCGTCGCTGACCAAGCGGACACCGGTCGTGGTGAACGAAGCGCGGTACAAGCGAGTGCTCGGCGACAAGCGTGGGTTGGGCAGTACGGACCAGCGAGAGGAAATGTTTTCCGTGCGGGCAAATCTGGCGCTGAAAGTCGCGCTCGGTGGGATCGAGGTCGAAGGCACTCGCAAGCGCCGTCGCGACCACATCATGAAGCGTCTGGGGAGCGAGAAGATCATCAGTCTGTCGTCGCTTCGAGCGAGTATGTTTTTGATGGAGAAGAAGCACGCCGCGGGTGATACGACGGCGCCGGATGGGTCGACGTTGCAGGCACATGTGGGCATGGTCGACACGCGCTCAGTCAGTCGAATAGCTGCCGACCTCGAGGAGGAAGACGCTCTGCGGCTGCTGCAGCTTCCGCTCCCACCTCGAAATGTCTCGACCAAGTTCCGAGCCTTGCGATGTGTCATTCTTCCAGGATACGAAAACGACGAACAGTTTATCCAGGACTACGTGAAAAACTATGGTCGTGACGAACGACTGCGACGGATCCACCAAAATGCGGACAAGAACGAGGTGGTTCGGCTGCGTGCAATCGACACAGACGATGAAGATGTACCCGGCTTCACCCTATTTCGGAGACCGAGAAAACGCCCTCGCGTCGAGAATGGTGGGGCTGCTTCGCTTCCTCGCCCTGTCCCGCCAACGAACAAGGAGCCGACCGAGATCAGCTACCGCGTCCGCCGCTTTGTGAGCCAAGAGAAAACGACGCTTCATTCGCACCAGTATCGCCGGCTCGGTTTTGCGTACGGCGTGATGTTTCGATGTAAACAGTTCCACCAGTTCCTGTGGCAGTTCCTTCATGAACACCCTGAGCTTCACCTTCGCGATGAAGAGATCGACATTTCCGTGGATGACGACGACGAGCCGTTCGTTGCTGCCTCGATGGAGGCTGATGGGGACGATCGTGCTGGCGACACCGAGAGCCATCCAAAGAAACCGAACCGTGGAGTTGTCTTCTCGCGTGAGACAGTGTTGCACCGCATGCCCGTGTACCTATACATCCAAGCCTTCTCAGGTGGCTCGGTGCTGACGGCGAGCGAGTTCATGTTGGTGGACCATGCCGTGAAGAATCGACTCGGCTTTGACGTGTTGCCGCCGGAAGTTTGTGGCAAAGTGTGGGCACATGAATCTGGACGAACATCCAAAGTGCTGGGCACGCTGACAGACCTCAAGTTGATCGTACCGCACAAGATCGGGATGAAGAATCTGATCAAGATCCTACGAGCAGGCTATACGGACGACCGTGACGGGATCCTCGCGCAGGCGTTGAAAGACAATGCGCTTGGCGGCTTGTTCCGGTTGCGGAGCGCCATTCGAATTATCCTGGACGAGCGGCAAGGATCAGTTGCGAACTCGTCGGACTTTGAGGGTGAACAGCGACGAGAAGACTCGGGCATCAACTGCCAACCGTCTATTAAGCTTGTAGGCACAACGGAGCGGAACTTCTCTTTTGGGACGTTGCTGCCGTTGCAGCACAACCTCCAAGCTGCACCTGACGTCGAGCGGTATTGGGAGGCGCTGGAGGGTCTCTGTCTTGAACGGATGGTGATGGAAGTGAAGAATCCGAAGCCGAACGAGCCCGTCGTGTGTGAGGTTCCATTGCCACTCAAGAGCCGAGCGCGTCGGATGTTCCGCATCCTCGGCTGGATTCCGAAGTCGCAGAAACAACCAAGCAAACATGGCGAGGAGGTCAAGCCTGTCAAGCGGACTGGCATCGTCTCGCGCGTGATTCGAGCGCAGCGCCGCACTGGGCCAGTGAAAAAGAAGATCAAGTCAAAGAAGTCGTCAAACCCGTCAAAAAATGGGAAAGCAACAAATGGCGAGCTCGCGAATGGCTCCAACGGTCACAGTGCGCAGAGAAAATCCAGTTCGGCAAGCATGAACGAGCATGATGACGACGACGAAGACTCGGAACTGTTCTCGTGGAGCGAAGAGGACGAGCGTCAACTTGTTGACTACTTTATCGACAATTGCAGGAGCCGGTGGAAGATCACGATTCCACAGGGACTTCAACGCGACGCCGAGACTGTCGCCTTCCGTGTCCCGTGGCTTTCTCGCTCGGGCTTTGGGTTGGTCTCGATTGCGCGGCGACTGGCGAAGCGCAAGATCGACGTCAAGAAGAGGCTCAAAGAAAAGCTCGCCGAGCCCGACGCGAAGTTGCTGCTGGAAGCCGCGAAGCGAGAGATGACCGAGATGCTCAACCCGACGGGCAAATTTGACGAGGAGATCGCCATTTTCGAGTCGCCTCGCCTCACTGCTCTCTTTCGTCGCGCCGTGATGATGATTATGTCGCCGCAAGACGAGTACCATCCGATTGTCGCAGAAGAACTGATCTCTTTCTGGAACGCCGAGGAGATTCGGCTCGTGTGGCGATACCTGTGGCTGAAGAACTGGATCGTGCGAGCCACGGAGCGTGAACGCATCCGTGGGTACTCGATGAGCCAGCGACTCCAAGATTTTTTGAAGTTCTCGACTCTGACGTACCCGCTGTCGCTCTTCCAGCAAGCCGCTGAACAAGAAGCGATGGTCTCGTCAACGCTCGAGGAAGTCGTGGGGAGTAGCTTGTCCGCATACAGAAACAACCAGACTGACGCGAATTTTGAGGCTGAGTTCCCTTCGAACGCTACTCCTGGGCAGTGCGCACTCGAGCTCGCGTGCCAAGTGATGGGCTTGTGTAGCATGACCGTGGAACATGCTCCGGTTGTGGAAGATGCCGATGCCGATCCGAGTGCCTCCAACAATCCTGACCAGCAGAAGACGGCTGTGATGCTTGTACGGAAACGTACACTCCGTTTTCTGAACTATAAGAGCCAAAAGGAAGGCACAGGTTTTGCGGCCCACCTGTCGAAGCGGTTCACGTTCAAGAACCCTGCTATCCTGACGGAGAACTGGCATGTGGAGACGAAGATGACGGCGCTGTCGATTGACGACCCTCACGTCATGCGCACGTTTGAAGCATTCTCGTCTGCTCAAGATGGAGATGCCACGACTCGACGCAGCAAGAGGGCGAGGCTGCTGGGTCGCAGCATCGCCGACGTTGTGGAGCAGACGGTGCGCGACGCCGGCGAGCAAGGAGTGTCCTTTGAGGAGTTGGCTGCTCATATCAATCGCGAGGCTGCCGGTGTCGACGCCGGCGTGGTCAAGCTCTCTGTAACATCGCTCGTGGACGCCGGCACCATCATCAACGTGAACGCGTATTGCTCGCAGCGGTACGTCACCAAGGAGCACGGCGATTTCTGGCTACTTCGCTCGTATTCGCTCGTGCCGATCGAGGGCAAGCCGCTACCCAAAGTCGTCTTCGAAGGCGAGAAGGACATGTTGTCCTACCCATGGCTCAAGATGGACGGCAGCACGAACTATCGATTTCTCTTCGCGATCCAGCGCAAGCTACTGTCGTGCGTGCTGCTGTCCCCCGGTGTCACCGAGGAGACTGTGTGTCGCCGCATGGACCGACTGTTTACACTCCAAGATACGCGTGAGGCGCTCGCACTTCTCGTCGATGACGGTCTCGTGTACACGCGCGCGACCTGTACAGCGTCCAGCGCTTCGACGACTCGCCGAGTAGACCGCCAGCCGTCGCTGTTCGGCAAGAAGCGCCGCCGCCCCGGGCCGTCCATCCAGCTCGTGTCGCTCCCAAGCAGCCGCGTGCTGGGCGCCGACCGCGTCAAGTACACGGTCCACTACTTCCCGCATTTGGAGTGCATCCAGCGCTTCGGCAGCATCGTGCAGGACTATCAGAATGACGTCTCCGATGCGCCGCGCGTGTAGCAACTGGGAAGCGAACGCCGTGTAAATACAAAGCACAGCAGGCGCTGCGCATTCCTCGCTCGCTCGTTCGCAACACGTAAGAGCCTTGCATTTCTCTCTGGTCGGGCTCCACTGTGATATTATACTGCAACTAAATAGGGATGAAGCCGCGACGACGATGGGTACTCTCACGCGCGGCTCTCGCACCACCGCGCCGCAAAGTGGCTGCACACGGCGTCCACGACGTGGTCGGGCCGGTTCTGGTCGTGGACGCCGTCGAACGCGAGCCAGTGCTTGGCGCCGCCGTAGTTGTCGAACAGCGCGCGCGTGTGCTCGGGCCGGATGAAGTCGACTTTGGCCGCGCTCACGAATTGGCACGGCACGTCGGCCAGCACCGAGACCGCGTCGACGACCGCGATGTCGCGGAGCTGGAAGCCCGCGCTCTTGCGCACGGAGCGGCTGATGATCTTGGACGCGGCCGCCACCATCGCCGACGGAAACGCGACGTTCCGCTTCTCGGCGCTCTTGCTGACCTCCACCAGCATGTCCGAGATGACTTGCTCCATGTCGCCGTACGTGCTGTCCAGCGCCAGCGCGAACACGAACGGCTCGCCACCAGCGCCGCCGCTCGTGGCGAGTTCGGGACACGCCGCGACAGCGGTGGCCGCCGTGGCGCCGCGCCGCACGTAGCCGCAGATCTCGACGACGTCGCTTCCCTTGCTGGTCTCCGTGATCAGACTCCGACACGACTCGACATCCAGGCCTTTGACCATGCGTCCGCCGACCGAGAGGACGACAAAGTCGCCGTTGCTCACGCTGAGCTGCGAGACGCGGAAGCCGAAGACGCGGCCCGGACGCACGCAGAGCAGCTGGCCCGTGTGGCGGCACTGGCCTAGCTGCAGCTTGAGCGCGTCGCGCCGCGGGAGCCGCAGCTTCTTGTACTCGAACTCGAGCGAGTCGCACAGGTAGAGCAGCGCCGTCGCGCCGCCGATGCAGCGCCCCCAGAGGCCGACGCGCGAGGCCGTGTTGGTCGAGAAGAGGTACTCGACGACCGTGCGCAGGTCGTCCTTCTCAAAGTGGCCAAAGGACATGCGGTCACCCTCGGAGACGCCCGAGCCCGAGAGGTCGAGCGTGAAGAGCGAGAAGCCGCGCGCGAGCACCTTGTCGCGCAGGTACACGCACTCTTTCCGTGACGACGACATGCCGTGGAGGTAGACGATACACGGCGGCGGCGGCGACACGGAAGACGCGGACGCTGCGTTGACCGTCCGCCAGAGCGAGCACTCGAGCGCCTCGCCGCGCGGGTTCAGCAGCTGCAGGTCGTCGCGCTGCACGCGCCGCGCGCGCTTGGCGGCCGCTTTCACCTCCTCCTGCTCCTCCTCCTCCTCGTCCTCCTCGTCCTCCCCTTCCTGCTGCTGCTGCTGCTGCTGCTGCGCGAGAGGGAGCGTGAAGCGCGCGGGCCCGAGATCCGCGAGTGCGTAGGTGGCGCGCACGGGGTTGGTGAGCGACGTGATGGCCTCCTGGTACGACGTCGAGAACAAATGCCAGATCGCAGAGAGGTTGTGCGCCTGGAAGTCGCGCTTGCGCATCTGTTCCACGCAGCGCACGTTAGACCGCGACGCCTCCATATACGTGGTAGGCGCGACTAGAACGAACCTCTTCCTCGAGTTCTCCATCCTGGAAGATCTCCATCTTGGTGTCTTGGCGAGTGGACTGGACGGGTAGCTAGCTGCTCGAGCCAAATCGGTTCTATCGGAGCAGGCAGAAATCGGTTCTGCGTGGTGGGGTGGAGCAACACACGCTGTGTGTGAACGGCACAGGTGGCTTCTTCACCGAGATCGGTTCTGGTGCGTGCGAGGTGTGTTTTAGGGGCTATTATAGCTGTGTTCCCGCTGGAGTGAGTTGTTCCTGAGCGCGGAACACAAACTCACTCCTTTCTCGCGGGCAGCCAGATGGATTCACTGATGCCGCAGCTGATTTCGGCCTCCCTCTGGAGCCACAGTTGGAAAAAATGATCTGGTTCATGCTGGATTGTGAGAGATACTGGGTTCAAGTGCAGCTAAAATATCGTGATTTGAGGTCCCAGAAAATCCTGTTTTTACCATTAGTTCCCCCGTCAGAGATGGGGCACACATGCACCTTCTCATCGCCAGATGCTGAATAAATGGATCAACGCAGACACGAGCATGGTGCTTGTCTGCATGGAGCACTTGCCGTGCGAACCGATGGTTGCAGCCAGTTTGCCAGTGGCAGCTTGCCTCGAGTCGCAACGCCCCCATGTTCTTCGCTTCAATTTGAAGGAAAAAAAAAAAGGATGGAGATGCTCTTCGACTGAAGGAGCTGCGCAGACCGAATAAGATTTCCAAAGTTAGACCATCACCATTCGAAGGTGACAGCGCCACGGCGCGTCTGATCTTGTCAACCACTCGCACTGACGGACGCAGCGTTTCAACGGCCCACAACGATCGAGCCAAAGGCAGGTTCGACAGTTGACTGCTTTTGAATTAGTATAGGCTAGCCTTCTGTATATTGTCCATCCCTGAAACTTCATACACGATATGGCTACAGCTCCATGTGAAAGCGATCTGTCCAGCAATGGCTCGCCGGTGGAGATGCCCTGCTGAGCCTGCTGAGACTCTCAATACAAAGCATGTGCTGGACAGACCGGCACCGCTGGATGGCCCTCACGCTCTCTGGCTGAGTGCAACGTCGGATACCGCGAGAGGCTGACGTGTTCGCGCGGATAGACGAACGCCAGTGACCAAGCGCATCCCTCCAGCGAGCCAGAAAATCCCGTTACGATAAAACCACGGAAACTCGCATCGCCGTGTCGTGCGGTGCACGATCGATCGATCGAGAGGGAGTTAGTTGCCTGTGGTCTCACTTCTCTGCGACCAAAGATACAATTTTCTTAATCCACAACACGCCTTCACCGCCACAGCGGCTCTGGACAGATCACCACTACTACTCTCCTTCAGAAGAAGAAGCGCGATGCGAAACGTTTTGGGCAGCAGCACCCTCAAGCGTCTCGAGGTGTTCGGCGGCCTCTCCAGGGGGCGTGGCTGGAGAGCTGTAAGTTGAAGACGTGAAGCACGCTTCTGCGAACGTGTTTTCTTTCTTAGTTGGAGAGGCACCCACCCAGTCGGGCGTCCGGCCCGTCCTCTGTGTTTGGCAGCAGCGACTGCCCCGTCCAAACCAATGCTGTCTGCTCCCAGCGGCTCACAACGAGCTGCTGCCATTCCCCAAGTTCCCCCTCGTGCGCGACACTCGAGTAAGCACGAGCGCCACCAGGGCAAGGCTCCGCACTATCGCACACGAGGGTCCAGTTACAAGATACAGGACTCCAGTATGAACCAGTCGTCGACCGGCTCCATGTCGAACACGACCATCGACGAGTTAGCGCCGCCCGCCACCACTACGCTCAGTCCAGCCGACACGATGGTGCCGCTGGTTGTGCCGCTACGCGCGGGCGCCCCTCGCTCCAGCACCAGCGCGCACACGATCCAGATCATGATGGTGCTCGGCTACGCCGTCATGTGCTTCCTCTGCTTCACGCTCGTCGCGTACCTGCGGCGCAACCGGTCGGACGCCCGCAAGGGCAACGGCAGCGCCGCGCGCAAGATCATTTTGCCGGCGTTCGAGCCGCTGCTCTGGATTCTCGGCGCGACGACTGGGATGTTCACAGCCGCGCTGTTCCTGTTCCTCGTGCTCGACGTGTTTGAACACGGCCAGCCCAAGATCGCCACCGAGTGCTTCTACTGCGGCCGCCAGTTTGTGTTCCTGCTCGTGATGGTGTTTATGCACCAAAAGTCGGTGAGCCTCCCGGCACTGTGGCGCTGCGTGGTGATCTCCTTCGTGCTCGCGACCTACACTCTCCCCTTCGTCGTCTACGTCTCGTACTGGGGCGATGCCACACAAGCCAACCTCTACTACTTGATCCAGCGGGTCCTGCGCTTGCTTCTCGTCGCCTGGTACGTCTTCATCTTCGTGCGCCCGCCGAGCCGAGCATCCAGGAAGTCGATCCGGGAGTTCTGCGTGTTCACCTTTGCGTACCAGGCGTTCTCCATCACGTCCTCGGAGCTCATCCACATCGGCTACATCGACACGGGCTTCATCTTGGTCTACTGTGCACTGCTCTGGGCCGGGCTGTGTCCCCTCGTGATGTGGCGCGTACTGAGAGCCGACACGGAGCACTGGCGCGGCATGGGCCAGCGCGCATGCGCTCTCCAGTCCGTGTTTCGCCAGAGACACCTTATCAACGAGCACATCTCGTCGCAGGGGCTCCACGTGCTGATCGAGATACACCGCAAGCTCATCATCGACTTTGCGTACCTCGATCTCCGCTCCAAGATTGGGGTCGGCGCGAGCGCCATCGTGTTCAACGGTGTGCTCCACTCGCGCACGCCGGTCGCCGCCAAGGTGTACACGCCGCTCACGCTCACGGACGAAGTGGTCGCGAGCTTCTCGCAGGAGGCCGCGCTGTGCGGCGCGCTGCACCACCCGAACGTCGTCACGTTCTACGGCATGTGCGTGTGTCCGCCGACGATCTGCCTCGTGTTCGAGCTCTGCCAAGGCAGCCTCGAGGCCGTGCTGCGCGCGAGCCGTCGTCGGGAGTACCATTCCAACAGGCAGCAGGTCTGCATCGACATCGGCTACATGATCGACGCTGCGCGCGCCGTCGCGTACCTCCACAGCTTCTCGCCGGGCTTCCTCCACCGCGACATCAAGCCGGCCAACTTCCTCGTGGACAGCGAGCATAACGTCAAGCTCACGGACTTTGGCGAGTCGCGTAGCCTCACGACGCTCGCGCGTAACGACTCGTTCACGAACCGCAGCGCAAAAGGCGAGGAGGACACGGACGCTATTCCTCGGCTCTCCGGCATGATCGTGCCGTCTCCGACAGTGCTTCAGGTGCGAGAGACCGCTGAGAAGATGACGGTCAAAGGCACCGTGGACTACATGGCCCCCGAGCTGATCAACGGCAAGGGCGGGTTCGCCAGCTACGGAGAAGCCGCGGACGTGTACTCGCTCGCGATGACGATGTGGGATATTCTGAACCCGGGCGAAGAGCGGTACCCGGGCTGCTCCGGCAGCCACTTGCACGTCTTCCAGGCCGTGTTGGACGGCAAGCGGCCAGAGCTATCGCTGGATTTACACCCGACTCTTCGGGACGTGATCTTTAGTGCCTGGCACGTGGACCCACGGCTGCGACCGTCGGCCCAGATCATCGTGGGCATGCTGGAGAACGTCCAGGAGGAGGTCTGCGCCAGCTTTTTGATGGACTGCTATGATGAGTTCGGCTCCGACGGCGTCCCGTTCCTAGCGGCGAACGACGATGACAAGGCCACGTCCGGAAGCTCCAGCAACAGCGGGACCCAGGCCGCGGCAGCGCCCGCGACGGTGACGTTCTCCGGCGTCGAGGCCGTGGAACACCTCCGCAGTTCCAGATACGTCGACTCGGAAGGCGAGGCGCTTCGCATGGGCCGCATGTGGCTCGACGCAGGTTTCATGCACCACGTGAGGCACACGCGAGGCTTCGCGATCGACGACGCACAGTTCTATCTCGACGAGGACTACATCCGGCTCTGCCAGCCGCTTGCTGGCGGGATCGAACCGCCGGGCATGCAGTTTGACGGCAATCGGTCGATCGGCATGCGGCCGCGACTCGAGCGGTCGACGAGCGGGCGTCCGCCTGCCCCCTCTGTGGACGAGCGGTCCTCCCGACGTGGTGGGACTGCCAAGTCGGACTTGGCGTTCGCGACGCGAGGAGCCATGTGCGCGTGTCGCAAGCACGGCCAACGGCAGATCCAGGACCTCCGACCGGCCAGGCGGCCGCGCTTCCAGCGCAAGAAGGCGCCCAGCACGGGTTCGAGCAGCGTCAACACCAGCGTTCTCACCGCGTCGCTGCTCGTGCCGGACGAGGACGCGGCCCACTCGAGCGGCGCCGGTGGAGGCTTCACGGACTTTGAGTGGCACCGCACGAGCAATTTCAGTACATTGCAGGAGTAGGTATCCGGAACACACATGGATCAAATCGGTTCTGTTGTAACGCATCTTCTTGTAGGCCATTCTATCAACTGTAGATGTTCGTCGGCAGCAGTAAGATCAACGTCGCCGCCAACATGATTGAACAGATGAAAGGATCCGGTCCTCGAAGGGAACCACTTGTGTCGACGGATACTAGTACCGGCCAGGGTGCCGTTGGCGAACATCCCCCCCTCGCGCCTCCGCTCCCCACGAACGTATATTGTTTGTTCCACAGACCAGACTTTCACCTTGGATCCAGAACACAGACTTCAAGAAGAAAATGTACTCCCCAGGCGGAGAACCCAGGGGTGCATGGCCCGGCTCAGACGCATGAGTCAGAGGACTCGAAAAATGTTCCATCGATCTCTATCCAATCAGACGCCAGCGGATCACGAGACTAGCCAATCAAACACGAGGATTCCCGATCTTGAAGAGTCGCGGTTACTGATGGATGCGCGAGGCCAACTGTACAGTAGAGAACAGTACAGTACAGTTGCCCTCCTCCACCGCGACCTTTCAAGATCGTCTCACTGGTTATCCGAGCCGTTGGCTTTGGTCCCACGCGGATCCTTCCGTCTTCCTCATTCCACGGAAGGCAACCGGACCCCGAGTAGGAGACAGGGCGACGAGCGGGAGCGAGGGAGCCGCAGCGCATCCGCCGGAAAACGGTTCTAACACCGCTGTGCCATGGCATCGTGAGCGCGTGCGACCAAGCACGGTGTCTTGTGGCAAGCCAGGGGTTCGCCCCTCTCGCATGGTGCTGTGCAGATCAGGCGTTTCGTTTGGTTACTCCGGCGTGCCGCAGAGCTTGCGCTTTGGTCCGGATACCACCGTTCGACTGCCTCTGCTCTCTGTTCGTGGCGGCTGAGCTCACTTGCGATTTTCCGGTCACGTGGTCACCCACAAGCAATGCTTCCCGTTCTCGCGAACAGCTCATTCGCAGCCACAGCGACGCTCCAGCCGACGCTGCCACCGCTGCCGGAGCCCCCGATCTTCGATGCGCCGAGCAACCCGTACATCGCAGGCTTGCTCAGCGGCGCCGACTTCCCCGCGTTCCACGGGATGACGCCCGAGCAGGTGTACCAAGCGCAGACTGCCGTGATCGAGTCCATCTTGCAGGCCATCAAGACGTCGGCGACCAACCTCTCGCTCACGCTCATGCTCGTGTACTTTCTCATGATGCTCGTGTGCGGCGTGCTGCTGTTTCGCATCCGTCGCAACCGCCACCAGGCTTTGCACGGCGACGTCACGGCTGCTCGCAAGATCGTGCTGCCAGCGTTCGAGCCGCTGTTGTGGCTGCTGTGTGGCGTCAACCTCATGTACCTCGTGGTCTATGGCGTGATGCTCTCGTCGAACGACTACCTCGTGTATCTTACGCGGGTGTCCATCGAGATCATGTACGCTGGCAAGCAGTTCAACTTCCTGCTTGTCCCAGTGTTCATGCTTCAGCAGAGCCTCTCGCTCAAGGCACTCACTCGTGCCGTGGTGCAGACAGTGCTCTTCTCGGCGTACACTATTCCTGTGGTGTGGGTCCTCAATACATTTGGCAAGCGCGAGAAGGAGCGGCTCTACTACTGGATCTTGATCGCTTCGCGTGCGCCAGTGCTCGTTTTCTTCTGCTTCCGCTTCGTGTACCCGCCGGCCCGCGCCAGCGTCCGCACGCTTCGCGAGTTCTACGGATACATCGTCACGATGATGTTGCTCGTGTTCACCACGGGAGAATGTTACCGCGAGAACCACGTGGACGTCGCGACCAAGCTCGGATGGGTCATCACGTTCTACTCCATTTGCCTACCCATTTTCGTGTGGCGCGTGCTGCGTGCTGACACAGAGCACTGGCGCGGTATCGGCAAGCGAGCGGTCGAGCTGCAGGCGGTGTTCCGTCGCAAGAACGCCAAGGTCGACGAGCGCGTTTCTTCGCAAGGGCTCCACGTGCTCATTGAGATGCACCGCAAGTTCATCATCGACTTTGCGCACCTACAGCTTCGCGACCCGATCTCCAACTCGGGTGAAGACAGCGCCGCGACGGTGCACCGAGGCTTCCTCCATACCAAGAAGATCCCTGTGGCGATCAAGGTCTATATGCCGACCGACTTCACGGAGGACACGGTGGCCGAGTTCTCGCACGAGGCCGCGCTATGCGGCTCGCTGGTGCATCCGAATATCCTCAAGTTCCACGGCCTCTGCGTATGCCCTCCCAATATTTGCCTCGTGGCTGAGCTCTGCCAGGGCTCGCTCCAGGACGTTGCGGAGGCGCAGGCGTCGCGCACGCGTGGGCGACACACACAACACGCACCGCTGGTGCCTCTGCGTCGCCAGCAGTTCCTCATCAGCATTGGCTACATGGTAGACGCGGCGCGGGCAGTCGCGTACCTGCACAGCTTCTCGCCGCCGTTTGTGCATCGCGACATCAAGCCGAGCAACTTCCTGGTCGACGACGAAGGCACTGTCAAACTCACGGACTTTGGGGCGTCGCGCACGCTCAATGTTCGCTCCAACAGCGGCCACCAACACCAGGAAGGCGAACGACCGATCCACAAGGAGGACACACCGTCGCAGTCGCAGTCGCACGGCCGCACCGTGCTCGAGCTTCCAGGCGTGGTCTCCAGCTCCACCAAGTACACGCCTCAGTACATGGCACCCGAGGTCATCAAGGGCCACCACGCGGGTGCGGCGGTGTACGGGGAGGCAGCTGATGTGTACTCGCTGGCGATGACGATGTGGGACATTCTCCACCCGGGCATGGCCAAGTACAACCTCGGGTCAGGGGCCACGACAGCGTCCACGATGCGACGTGGGGAGGTCGGCCACCGTGATTCGGAGATCTTCAGCAGAGTCTTCGCTGGCGAGCGGCCGTTCCTGGATCCGCAGATGCACTCTGGACTGAAGGAGCTGATGGAAGCGGCGTGGCACGCGGACGCGCGGCAGCGACCGACTGCGCAGGCTGTCGTGGCGTCTCTCGAGAACGTCCAGGAAGAAGTGTGCGCGATGTTTTCACTGGAGTTCATGGACGAACTCAACGATCGTGGCCGCCACCACAAGGGGGCGCCTGCTGCCGCTCCGGTGAGGCAACCAGTGGCTAAGCTGCTGACCAGCTTTGCTGGTACTCAAGCGGTCGAGAAGCTTCGCATCTGCGACTTCGTCCAGTCGCAGAGCGAGGCGATCCGCCTCGGCAACATGATGATGGACAGTGGTTTTCTGCACCACGCCAAGCACGCACGCAGTTTTGAGTACTCTGGCTCGCAGTACTTCTTCGACGAGGACCACATCTTGCTGTGCCAGCCGCTGGTCGTGATGGAGGACGAAGACGGATGCGTCGGGGGCAGCCAGCGCCACGGCCTTGCGTCAGGGGACGGTTCCATGGCCCAAAAGGCTCAGCAACTGCAACGCCATAAGCTCCGCCACGACCAGCGGTCCGCCGGATCCAGCTATCACGGGTACGGGCCGGGCCCCATGGGTAGCCATGGCGGCTCGCATGCCATCATGGAGAACCGCTGTGCGTGCCGCAAGCTGGGCCAGCGCGTGGAGACCGAGCGGTCGACGCGCCGCCGCTTCCGCCGCCAGTTCAAGGTGTTCTCGGACGAGAACCTGCTCACGGCCCGGCTGCTCACAGACGACCAGCACCACAGTTCAATGAGCGGAGACTTCACGGCGTTTCGAGAGCCGACCAGACCCCGCGGTGGAAGTTACGGTGGTGGCGGCGTAGGCGAGGCTGCGTAATAGGGAGAGTAATGTAATAGAGGCCTTTGGTACCAAGTAGAGGCTACATAGCATCTCTGGGTGGATTCACTGCCGGATACCAGCATGGCAAGTGGTGGCAACTAGTACTATAGAAAGGGCTCTCATGTCGCTTTGTCGCGAAACGAGGCAGGAGGGGGGGGACCAGACGGCTCCCAATACAGTACCACATGCCATGGATGTGGATTTGGTTTGAGGCTCCGCGCTATTGTTCAAGTGTTCGTGGACTGTGGAGAGTGAGCGCGCGTAGTTCACTCGGTCGTGCGGAAGGAGGACTGGCCTGGCCGGCAAGACGTCGCTGTGCCCACTGAAGTCCCATGATGCCAGGCGGAAGCGCTGCCAGCCATGCCAGCGTCCGCCGGTGCAGGCTTCACGGACTTTGAGTGGCACCGCACGAGCAAACTCAGTACATTGCAGTCCTAAAAAGTTCTCTATCCAATCGGTTCTGCTGTAACGCATTTGGTCGGCCACCGTATCTATTAATTGTAGACGTTCATCGGCTGCAGTAAGATCAACCTCACTGGCATGATTGAACAGGTGATATGATCCGTTCCTTGACGGGAACAGATCGGGCCGACGGATGCCGGCCAGGGTGCCGTTGGAGAACATTCACCCCTCGTGCCACCGCCCCCCCACGAATGTAGGTAGGGTTTTGTTCTCTTCCACTCACTGTAACCGAGAACACAGCCATCAAGAATGAGCTGCCAGCAGTGTTGAACACAGTGGCTGGGCAGAACAGTTCTGCCCAGCCATTCGACCTGTGGTCAGGCGCCGAAAAATGTTCTAGCGATCTCTATCCAATCAGACGTCAGTGGATCACGAGACTAGCCAATCAAACACGAGTATTCACGATCTTAAAGAGTCGCGGGTCGAGATGGACGCTGCCTTCGGCGCAGGTGCAGGGATCTGGAAAAATTAATTGCATTTTCCAATTCTCCAATAATAGGAGCTGCAATTATTGATCGAGTCGGACCCCCAATAACACGCCAATAAATGGTCAGTTTGACGTGAAGGAGTGTGAGGCAAGCAATGTCGCTTTTTCTCGGCTCTAATATTCGAGAACTACAAGAATGTTAGTAAGCGATTTTCACGCAGCTCTACCGACCCGGCAGAATTGGGATGGTATGGACGTGGGGTGGTGCCCCCACGGCCACTTTGGGCCGAGGTAACCCGTCCGCAGCTTGTTCCCAATTCTCAATCCTCTGAAGCCCACCGATGTCAAGCCACCTCGAGCCCACGGTCCCCCTGATGTCGACTCTCGTCATGCCACCGCCACCCCGCCGTGAGATATGGGTTGCGCTTTTCGTGGATCGCGACGACCGTTTCCACTGCCGTCTCTGCGCGGCGACTCGCCGGCAACGAGGTTCGGCTTTCAGCTGCAGAGACGACAGCTCTCCGGTCTTTGGAGAAAGCTGAAGGTGGGCACGAAGAGTCCTCGGAGAAGATTATGCTTGCGAATCGCGCGTTGTTAGAGAAGAGCAAAGCCCTCCGCCGCGATACCATCTACGCTGGATTCCAGCTACCTCGAACGAGGTTGAACGCCTCTTCTCGCTTGCTGGCCGCGTGTGGAGCCCATCGCGAAGGGCTATGCACCCGACGACGCTGGAAACGCTACTCTTCTTAGAGTGCAATCGATCGGTGTGGGATGCGATGTTGGTGTCGAACGCCATTCGTCGCACCAGACGTGAAATAAGGGCTCGCACAGAGTAATTGATCTGACAAGGGCCATTATTGTCAATAATTTATTGGTCAGATTTGTTCGGTCAATTAAATATAAATTGTATTTTTCTGATCCCTGGCTGCTTACTCTCTGGCCTGGTCGTCCAAGCCGTTGGCTTTGGTCGCACGCAGTTCTCTCTGCGATCTTCCTCGTTCAAGGGAGGGCAACTGGACCTGGAGACAGGGACGAAGCGAGGGAGCGAGGGAGCCGCAGCGCATCCCCTCGTGAAACGCTTCTGCTGGCCTCGGTATGTCATGGCGTCGTGGAAGCGGCTCATCCTGTGCGACCATGCGCGGTTCTCTGCGGTAAGCAGGCCTTCTCCCCTCTTTCTCTCTCTCTCTCTCTCTCTCTCGCTCGATACAAATGGAGCGAGCGCTGTGCAAACAAACCAGGCGTTTCGTTGGAGGATGCTCCTCCTTCTACACGAGTCCTGCGTTGTGTGGTCCGAGCGCAACACGTACAACGCAGTTGTATCGTGTCTCGCCCTCCATTTCTTGGCGTGTACACAGTAGGCTTCTCACTCCCGAATCCGCGACCTCGTGGTCACGCACCACGATGCACCGCTCGCTCGCGAACGACTCGACCATGGCGGCGGCGACGCTCCAGCCGCCGCAGCCACCGCTGCCGGAGGCGCCCATCTTCGATGCGCCGGGCAACCCGTACATCGCAGGCTTGCTCAGCGGCGCCGACTTCCCCGCGTTCCACGGGATGACGCCCGAGCAAGTGTACCAAGCGCAGACCGCCGTGATCGAGTCCATCTTGCAGGCCATCAAGACGTCGGCGACCAACCTCACGAGCATGAGCTCACGCTCATGCTCGTGTCCTCATGATGCTCGTTTGCGGCGTGCTGCTATTTCGCATCCGTCGCAACCGCCACCAGGCTTTGCACGGCGACGTCACGGCTGCTCGCAAGATCGTGCTGCCAGCGGTCGAGCCCTGTCGCCGAGCTCATGCAAGAGGTGGCGCTGGGGTGTTTATAATAACGGTAACTTAGGACAACGGCACCCACTTGGCTACTTCAACGCGTGGTGTGTCCGGTCCATTCCGTGGAAGCTGAACCCTACGTCGTTCGCTTCCTTGAGTCGTGGCACCACGCGTCACACGTGGCTGTTTTTCGTAACAGGGCCGGGGGAGGGGGGAGGGGTCTCTCTGGAAACAGCCCTGGAGCGAGTGGCCGACCACTGGCATGGATCGCGTCCCCTCGCTGCGGCACGTTCCTGCGAGCCACTGGCTGCCGCGATGTAGACCCCTCGCCCGTTGGACGAAACGGCAAGGCGGAAGGACGGCCCATTGCTGCGCGTTCGAGTCCTTGAGTGGGACGCTTCACGGATCAGGCGTTTCATCACGCGATCGGCGTAGTCTGGACGCAACAAGGGAACGCGGTCCAGGAAGGACCAGCTCGCACTGCACGCTCACACAGAAGACTCACTTCGCCATCCACCGGCGACCCACCGCCACATTCTTCACGCCGCCGGTGTGCCATGGCGTCTCCGTCTCCGTACGCGCTGCCACCGTTGCCTGAACCGCCGATCTTCGACGCACCAGCGAGCCCTCCGCTCGCCAGCATTCTCAGCGACACGTACCGCCGTTCCAGAACATGACCGTCGACCAAATCTACCACGTGAAGCTGTCGGTCGTGGAGACCATTCTCACGGCCGTGAGACACAACGCCGTCAAGATCTCGCTCACGCTCATGATCGACCGGGCCGCGATGCTGCTCATGTGCAGTGTCCTGCTCGGCGGCGACGCGCAGGCGACGCGGAAGATCATCCTGCCGGCGTTCGAACCGTTACTGTGACTGCTGGGCGGCACGAACACGCTCTACCTCGTCGTGTACGGCGCACGCCTCGCGTCGAACCACTACCTGTTGTACCTCACCAAGTTCACGGTCGAGGTCATGGTCGCCGGCAAGCTGTTCATCTTCCCGATCGTGCCGAACTTCATGCTCCAGCAGAGCCTCTCGCTGCAGGCTCTCGGCCGCGCGGTCGCCCAGACGCTCGTCTTCTCGGCGTACACGATCCCGATCGTCTGGGTCATGCGAGCGTACGGCTCGCGCGAGTACGAGCGCACATACTACTGGATCGTGACGGCGGCGCGCGTGCCCATGATGCTCTTCTTCGGCGTGCGCCTCGTGTTCCCGCCCGCGCGAGCGAGTACGCGAACGTTTCGCATCTTCTGCGCGTACATCATCCTGCTGCAGGTGCTGTTCTTCGTCACAGCCGAGTCCGGGCGCGGCAACCACAAGAACCGCACGACCAATCTTCCGTCCGCCATCATGGCTACACGATGGGGCTGTCCGTGCTCGTCTGGTACATTCTACGCGCCGACACGGAGCACTGGCACGGTATAGGCAAGCGAGCGGTCGAGCTGCAGGCGGTGTTCTATCGCAAGAACGCCAAGGTCGACGAGCGCGTCTCCTCTGAGGGGCTCCACGTGCTCATTGAGATGCACCGCAAGTTCATCATCGACTTTGCGCACCTACAGCTTCGCGACCCGATCTCCAACTCGGGTGAAGACAGCGCCGCGACGGTGCACCGAGGCTTCCTCCATACCAAGAAGATCCCCGTGGCGATCAAGGTCTATATGCCGACCGACTTCACGGAGGACACGGTGGCCGAGTTCTCGCACGAGGCCGCGCT
>JAADVV010000016.1:0-41864 GCA_023335905.1 Pythium pyrilobum | reverse complement strand
TCCATCGCTGAGAATTCGATCTTCGAGTTGCTGGTCATCCCACGGCGATGACTTGATCCACCTCGTGTGGAGCAAAACTTCGTCAACATCGTCGCCGAGGGTTAGCCGACGAGACTGGCTGGCTCCAAGTGAAGTCGACAATGCCCGAATCATCCGCGTCATGATGTCTCCCCAATGCGTGTCCGCGTTCGTCACGCCTTGGACCAGAGTCGGCGAGGAGACGAGTCGCGACACCGGGTTTCCGAAGGTGACTTCAACGAGAAAATTGTTGTTTTTCTTCACTTGATACGCCTTTGCAGCATGAGCGGCGCGCTCCAAGAACGACACGAGTCGGCGGATATTCAGGAGCGACGTGCTCGTCCCGTCCGACACTTGTGCCGCCGCGACTGTCGATCCCGGTCTTGCGCTGCCATCGTTTGTGTGGATTCGAATGCGTTCTAGTAGCCACGAAAAGAGCAGCACGAAGTCTTGCCGCGTCTCGTGGACTGCTTTCCCGATCTGCTCCATAGCAGCGATGAGTGTGCTCACGTTTTCGATGGCGGCGTCTAGATCGTGCGTGGCAATACCCAGCGTCTCGCTAACCGCCTGGTGGTTCCACTTCACTGTTCCTCGCAGCTCCGCAACTTCAAACAGGATTTGCTGCAGCCCGTTCACGATCTTGGACTGCACAAGACTTTGGATTGTGTCACATCCGCTGAAAAACATTTTCTGCATGCGAATGACGCTCTACATAACAAACAAACAGTGGCATTTTCAGAAAACATGGTTGCGCAGACGAGCGATCCTGCCGTGCTCTCACCATTTCCTGGATGTCTTGAGCGAAATACTGTGCCAGCGCAGGTGGCGTGATGCCGCCTGCGACGATGGCGAGCATGTCGACCTGCGGCGGGTCTTTGTTTCCGTACTTCTCGTAGAGCGAGCCGATGAGGCTCATCTTGAGCTCGAACACGCGCGTGGCATTCTTCCACTACGAGCCACACACATCAACATTCACACAAGGCACTGGTTCAATTCGGCGAGCGCTGTCCACCTTGCATAGATACATTTGAGCGTACCTCTGACGTGACTTGACGCAAAGACGTTCGAATGGTCTCAAAAATGGACCGCACTTCGAAGCCAACGCGAGAGACGCTGCCGAGATCGCGATGCAGAGCCTGCAGACTGCTGCTCAAGTCTATGCGGACTACGTCGCGTAACCGCTGCGAGTCCTGCGCTTCCACGTACGAGACGTCGACGAACAACTCCGACAAGTCAGTCGCGAGCATGACTGCGTGGACGGCCAACGCGTTCTGGTCGGTCGCCCCGCACTGCTCGTGGAGCGGAATGACGGCGACTAGCACGAGCCCGTTCCACCAGACGCCGATGCGTCCGTTGGCGTCGGCCGTCACGAGCACGCTCGCTTCCTCTGTGCGCACCATCACCGCGTCCTGTGCTCCGACGACAAACGCGGCGCTGCGGTCGCGCAGCATCGCAGCCGGCGACGGATCGCGCGCCGCGGCGTCGCGCAGCTTCACCCAGTGCATTGCGACGATCGCCGTCTCGTGGCGCAGTGTGTCGTCGGTCGTGTGGGGCTTGATCTCCACGCCCTTGTCGTCGCCCACGGTTTCCATACTAAACACAACGAGCTCGCCTTCGTCGCAGCCGACGGCGAGCCGCATGCCGTCGGGGCTCCACGCGAGCGTCTCCATCGTGACGAACACCTCCGTCGGCTTGATGTGGAGGATGCGCTGCCATGAAATCGTGCGCTGTGGGACAAATCCAAATACACACACACACAGTTAGTCGTGGGGGAAACGTGGGTCGACGTAATCGACCTTCAGAACGCACGACGCCACACGTACGTGGACGGCGAGCTGGCGGTCGGTCGTGAGCACGGCCACGAGGTCCATCGACGGGCAGCATGCGACGGCGCGCGCGGCCACGTACTTTTCCTGCAGTACGCTCCCCCACGAGGCCGTGGCGGCGCCGCCGCGTCCGCCGTCGCCGAGCGCCATGTTCAACAAGTGGATCGCAGTTTGGTGTCGGCGGATTCGCTTCCAACACCAAAAAAAACGCCAACAATTCGGTCCTTTCCAATCCAAATCGTTGGCGTTTTTTCGGATGCAAGGATTTTCGCGCCGACACCGACCGAGTCAAAACGCGTCTCAAGAGGGGAGCATCCGCACAAAAGAGGGTATAATCGGATAGCCAAACTGACTTCAAGGTGCGTGGTGGAGGGTTGCGAGGAGATCCACATGGGAAGACAAAGTGAGTGGAAGAGAAATGAAGACAAGGCGAAAGATCCGCGCGCTGCGTCGCAGCATCATCTAGGGCAGCGCATTCAGTAGAACAGGGGGATAGAGCGCTTCGAACGCTACCGAGTGGTGTCGTGCAGTTGGAAATTTTGACGCTTAGAACGAGCGCACGGCAGTAGCGCTTAATTCACACCGAGTGCCGTCCAGTTCTGCTGCAGTATCCTGTCTCTATCTGTGTACATGGGCACTGGCGCTGGCACTGGCTCCGCTCTCTCTCTCTCTCATTCTTCTTTCCGTATCCGTTCTCTCTCCGGTTGCCGTAATTATCCTGACGGCGTCAGAGAAGAGAGGAAGAGCCGCACGCGGGAATGGCGGCCGTTGAGTGCCGAGTGCCCATCCCGAAATAGGAACCAGCATGTCACGCCGACTTGTCGGGCAAGATATAACGGGCCTTGCCGCCGCCCAGAAGCTGCAGTCCGCCTCGGCCTCGGCTGCCGCGCTGGAGACCTCTCCCCGCCCCAAGACCGGCACGAGCAGCGGCGACGGCACGCGCCCGACGAACAGCATTGACGCGCCCTCTGCCCTCGCTCCGCCCGGCCGCGCAGGCTCGACGCGCGGCTTTGACACACTCTCTTCCAGTCGGTCCACGCCTTTGCCTTCCCTCGTCTGTGAAGCCCACTCGGACATGACGACCGCCGAGGCTGCGGCGGCGGCGCCTCCCCCTGGGCAGCCCGACGGCCCACCGCCGGCGAACAGCAGTCCACCCCTGCAGGCGGCCATGAGCGGCAACTTCCAGCCCAAGCGCCCGACGCTCTCGCGGTTCTTCAAGCGGTACCCGTACGGCGAGCGGCGGTCGCGCGCGGTCGCGCCGGCGGACGCGATGCCGTCGCCCACGGCCAAGCCGCGGCGCCGCAAGGCCGCGTCCGACGTGACCAAGAACCGGGACGGCAGCGTGATCCACATGCGGCGCCACCACCGGTTCCGCATCATGGTCGGCGAGTTCATGCGCAAGCTCTACGTCGAGCTCTTCTTCGTGATCATCGTGCTGTGCTACGGCATCTTCGTGCTCATCCAGATCACCATGGCCGAGCAGGACCTGCTTGACTACAAGAGCATCATCGACGTGACCGACATCACGGTCGGCTCGATCCTGCTGCTCGAGATCTCGCTCAAGATTTTCGCGTACGGGTTGGACTATCTGCGCAGCGGGTGGACACTGTTCGACGTGATCGTGATCGTCGCGAGCTTTGTGCTGGGCATCGTCGCGGCGACCGGCACCAAGTCGATCGTGCTGCTTAAGGTGCTGCGGCTGCGCGTGATCCTGCGCATCCTGCGCGTGCTCGTCGTCTTCGAGCGGCTCAAGCAGCGCTCGCAGGCCATGAACCTCTCGCTCAAGCACCAGATCACGTCGCCCGTTGAGCACGTGCTGCGCCTGCTCAACGACCTCAAGTACCACCCGGGCTTGCGGCGCCAGCTGCGCGACGACGTCGAGTACGCGATCGACGTGATCAAGAACAATCGCCTCTATGACGCCAACGAGGACATGCTCCACGCGGAGGGCGTGGACGACGACACGCAGCAGTGGCTGCGCGGCGAGATGATCAAGGTCAACGACACGGCCAAGGTGCTGAACGAGGAGGACGTTGAGGACCGGTCGTCGCTCGGCCCTGGCGGCAGCGGCAACGACGCCAACGGCAACGCGATCGCCGCGACCGACGACTCGGACTCGCCCGGTACGTACAGCGTGGGCCGCAACAACCACTCGCCCTCGAACGCCATGCGCCGCAGCGTGACCATGAAGGAGCTGCTGCCGCCGCTCGACCCGGCGTCCGAATTTGAGCTCCAGTCGCTCATGCACAACGTCGGCAGCTGGGTCTTCGACGTCTTCCGCGTCAACATCGTCACGAACGGCAATGTGCTGTGCCATCTCGGGTACCACCTGCTCCACGACCTCGCGTCCTCGACCCTCCAGATCGAGCAGGTCACGCTCGTCGCGTTCCTCATGGAGATCCAGCGCGGGTACATCGCGACGAACCCGTACCACAACGCGATCCACGCTGCCGACGTCATGCAGACGACGTTTTACTTTTTGCTGCAGCCCGAACTGCAGCCGTTCCTGCGGCCGCTCGACCGCGTGCTCGCGCTCGTGTCGGCGGGCATCCACGACTTCAGGCACGACGGCTTCAACAACAGCTTCCACATCTCGACAGCGTCCGAGATCGCGCTGCGGTACAACGACCACGCCGTGCTCGAGAACTACCACGTCGCGCAGTCGTTCTTGGTCATGAAGAACCCGGAATTCAACATCCTGGGCAAGCTCTCGAGCGAGGACTTCAAGTACGCGCGCGAGATGATCATCCAA
The DNA here is from genome assembly GCA_023335905.1 of Pythium pyrilobum. Lineage (NCBI taxonomy): Eukaryota > Oomycota > Peronosporomycetes > Pythiales > Pythiaceae > Pythium > Pythium pyrilobum. The sequence goes on along the minus strand of JAADVV010000016.1, from coordinate 37,268 downwards.
ATGGTGCTCGCGACCGACATGGCCAAGCACTTTGAGGACGTCGCGCTCTTCAAGACCAACATCCTGCCGGCGCCGAACGAGGAGCTCGCGATCAAGAACGTCGCCGACAAGAAGCTGCTGCTCAAGATGATTCTCCACACGTGCGACGTGTCCAACCCGGCCAAAGACCGCGAGATCATGCTCAAGTGGACCGAGCGCGTCGTCGACGAGTTCTTCCTGCAGGGCGACATGGAAAAGCAGCTCTCGCTCGCCGTCTCGCCGTTCATGGATCGCGACACGATCGTGATTAAGAAGATGCAGGTGGGCTTCGCTGACTTCATCGTGACGCCGCTCTTCAGCGTCTGGGCCCAGATCCTCCAGAACGTCAACCTGGTCGCGTACAAGACGCTTCAGGGGAACCGCGACTTCTGGTTCAACCTGTCGGAGGAGTTCAAGCCGCACATGATCAAGGACGTCGTCCGTGAGCTGAGCGGGCGGAAACGCATGAGCCAGGCCCACTCGACGGTCAATGAAGATGGAGCGCAGAACGGGGCATCGATCAACACGGGCCGCGTGCGGCGCAGCGTGGCGAGTCTGCTCATGAGCTCGGACGATACCTAAAGAGCGTGGAGGCGGCACGCGCTGTAGCACAATTTTGTTGTACATAGAGGCAAGCAGGAGATAGCATACACTCGGAGAGGAGAAAGAGGCGACCGCACCTATATTCGATAATTTAGATCCTCATCAGAATAGCATGAAGGCGTGCCAGTACTCACTCTACCTCACTTGGCCAGCGCGTAGTACTTCTTGCCCACAGGGTCGTAGTAGCAGCGCAGGATCGGGTCGTAGATGAGCTCGATCGACGACGACGCGCGGCTGGCTGGTCGATCTCGTGTCGAATGCTCATCTTTCTTCCCTTCACGAGGCTGCGGAGCGGATGCTTTCGACGTCACCGTCGATGAGAGCGGCAGCTGAGACCAGTCGGTAGACTCAAGCAGGCTGGCCAGCCGCCGCTGCGAGGACGAAATCACACGAGACGACGACGCTGAGGCTGAACCCTTCGCCATTTCTCTGCTGTGCGTCTTCATCTTGGGCGGTGATGACGTTGATGCTGCTTTAGGGCCATTTCTGGATGTATCTGGCTCCGTGTTCATCTTGGATACGGCCGATGCACCGCCACGGCTTGCTGCTGACGACGCTGGCGTTCGGTGCTCATCGGGATGACCACGCTCCGGTGTTCGCCTAGCAAGCTCGGTTATTGCTTGCTTTGGTTGGTTTGCAGGCTTGTAATCTCTATCTCGAACAACGAGATCATCTTGACGAACAAGCGAGTTGTGAGCTGACTGGGTTCTACCGACAGAATAATTGATCCACCTTACCAAAATCGAAGCTGTCCTCGTCGTCTGAGGGAGGCGGGCTTACACACGCTTCAGTGACTGCTTCAATCCCCATAAGCGGCTTGTCGTCGCGCTCGTCAGCCTCACAGAGATCTCCGGTCCTGCAAAGCATCGATGTAAGATATATATTGACTCCAGGGGAAGATCATGGTTGTGTACTTACAAGTCGAGCGAGAGGCCTCCTTCCGACTCGACGCGCGACGGAGAACGGGGACTTTCACAGCGTTCCGATGCTTGAGACGAGAAGCTCGGCTGGCGCTCACGACACGATTCGCTCGGGCTTTGTGAAAAGTCGAAGCTTGACTGGAGCGCTTCCGTTTCGTCTTCTCGCTGCTCTCTGCGACGCGAGTTCGCGGTCTCAATTTCTACGTTAGGTGGCTTCGCATCGACTGTCTCCGCCACGCGCGTCTGCCGAGCGAGCCGCTTCTCTGCGATGAGATTTGATAACTCAGCATCGTCTCCATCGTCCGTGTTTCCAATAATGTCGACTTGTCTACCACGGGGGAGCAGCTTGATGCTGCCAATGTCCACATCGATCTTTCGGGCGTCGAACAGACAGTTCAAATCCAGAGTACCATCACAGCTTAATTCCTTGGCTGGCATTCCGCGCTCGATCTTGGTACTTCCTGGAAGGGCACCGACAGAGTCTTCAAGCAACGAATCCCAGTCAAATAGCTGCTTCGGTCCGTGTGAATTGGTCGCACTTTCGCGCACCAGAACCGATGAAGTCGCCTCACCCCGGTCAAATGAGAAAATGGACGACGAAAAGACAATCTCTGGCTTCTTCACTGCTTGGGCTCTCTTCAGCACCATAGGCTCTGGAGACCGGAGCAACTCGTTTTCTGGCGATCGATCATCAGCGTCCGACCTCCGAAAAGAACTCGCGACGACATTGGTTGGAAACGTGAAAATCTGTGCAGTCTTCGGTGGCAGAGGCACAGGCTCAATCCGTGAGTGCGTCTTCTCTAAGACAGGTTCGTGTCGGCTCGTCACTAGTGACACGTGATTTAAGAGCACTTCTTGATCCCGCTCTTCCTCCTCTTTGTCTTCTTTCGTGAGCTGGTCCAGCTTGTGTTGGATCTCAGCGATCACATTCTGTCGGTGCTGCTTTCGCCTCATGGCCACGCTGTCGCGGAGGTGCGATTCCCCGTCACGCAGCGCGAATTTTTTGGGGCTTGGCGCGTTTACGGCCTGTGAGGCAGCAGCTTCAGCTGGATTATCGTCGCTAAGGAGGCTGTCTCGTTCAAAACCATCGCACTCGCTCCCGTTTGGGGAGAGTTCTTGAAATTCGTCTGCACCCAAGCAGGCGGATCCTCGACTCGAACGCTGATATAAGAAAGGAGTTTCTCTGCTGGGCAGCCTCGAGATGCATGGTTCTTTGACATCAAACGAGCGCTCGAATACGCTTGTCGCAGTCGGTGCTCGAGGTCGATGGTTGGAGCCATCTCGACCGGCTTGGGCTGCAGGGGCCGACTTCATTCGAGTGTTTTCGGGTGGATTGTTCTCTAAAGGCCTAGTAACTGCCGTCACGCGACTTCGATTCCCGACGGCCGACTTGGGCTTCATCACATCAGATCTTGACGCCCCTCCTGACTTGACCTCGCCCGTTTTCGCTGACCCCATAGTTTGATTTAAGGCTGTGGCGGAAGTTGGTACTGCTGTTGACGACATCGTCGAGATCAAGAAATACTCGGTCGGAATCGGAAGGCACGACGTACTGACCGTGAAGAGAAACTGCTTCGGTATGTCTTTCATGTCGGCAAAACCTGCGACGGCGGTTGGCCCACCACTCGCGTCCTTGCTCTGCGCGCGCTGCACCCTGGACGCACACAACTGGGCTTCCATTTTGGCCGCAACATCTTGAGAAAACGGGGCATCTTTCATGGTGAAGATCCGCTTCAGTCGACAGCTGCCGCTAATACAAATCGACTCCATCGACCGATATGATGAGCCCAAAAAGTAGTGCTCGGTCAGCGCTTGAAGATCGAACACATAGTTCATCCACTGGTCGCGAGAGAGACTGGCCCCAATGGGTATCTGAACATGGAGCGTCGTCTTCGTGGTTTCTCGAAAAGCGGACGCAAACACGAGGCGCCGGCGGATCTTCTGGAAGTCAGAAAAACCAATTTCAATGGAGAATGAGCGCGTTTGTGGAACCAGAATTTGGAAGATCAAAAATCGTTGCGCCAATCCCAGTGATGAACTCGACGAAGTTGGTGCTTTGGGCAACTGCATCTTCGTCTCGGTGCTGCCGTCCATCTGAAATGCATTGCCTTTTATGGTCTTGTCGAACGATTTCAGAATCTTCCCTTGCATCTTCCACGTCGAGGCAGGGGCTTTGCCTTGAGCGCTGAGAAGCTCGACATAATCACCGCCTTGGAAGTACGCCGACGGAGCATTGGCATTCGCCACCATTTCTCCTCTGACCGTTCCCAGTGTGCCGCTTCGTGTTTCTTGCTCCAGTCCTCGTGTAACGGCACCCGCGAAACCGGTCAGTCACTGAAGACTTGTCCGATCACATCGTGACGGCAAAAACTGCTCCCACTACAGTAGAAACGACTTCGTACAACATCTGCATGGTACAGAATTGTGTGAGCCCAGTGGTCCACGATTGAATCATTGATGGATCTTTGAACAAACCTTCGGTGCGAAGACACTCCAGATGAATAAATGGAACCGCATGAAGAAGACGATGATCCTGAGGAAAAATGAGCGTCAACAATACCGCGGTAAGTTGCCAGCGCTTACAGAAGTCGCGTGCAAGGATGCTGAATACGTACGTGTAGGCTGCCATGCGGAAAGCTAGATACGAGAGCACGATCCACATTGCAGCACTATTTTCGCTTGTGGAAGTAGACTTCGCGCTGCCTGGTAGACGTTTCCATCCGTGGTAACTTGCGAAGACGAGAAGTGGACCGGAGAAGACATTGATGAACGTGAGCAGGCCGACGATCTCTTGGGAATAGCCGTCCAATCCATGGTAAGACTGGCTGATATCGATGGTGGTCACCAGATGCGAATTTCCGAGAGAGAAGAAAGCCGCCGACGCGAACCAGACCGACCACAACCCGATAAATGGATCACGAGAAGTAGCCGGTCGGGCTCGGCATGTGGCGGAAAGCATAGCGAGTAACAGACTCAACACTGCGAGTGATGGCAGGTTACTCGGCTTCTGCAACGTGGATGTGAGCAACCAAAGCGACATTTGTGCTGAGATCGACCCACACGGCCCACGACACCGCGCACCAATCCCGACGAGAATTATCGCCGCCCCATACACACAGCGAGCGGCGAAGTCGACGCTTGTCCGAGGGCATTCTGATCGGATAAGTCTTGCGCACCAAACCGTAGCACTCATGCCGAGTGAGAAGATCGCAGCGAGTGCCTTGAACCATGAAGGTGAGGCTCGTCTCTGTTTCCACTCGCCGTATGTACTCCACAGTGTGACGGCGTAGATCGCTGCGAAGAAAACTTCCTGAGGAACTTCCAACGTCGAAAACAATGGCCCAGTGAACCATATCGACAAGGAGTCATCAGCGGCGAATTCATTCCCCGGAATCGACGTGTCGACAGCAACATCGTTCAGTCTCGCAAAGTTGATGACTTGACATCGCTCGCGTAGGAGACGAACGCACAGCAAGCAGCCGGCAACCGCCGCGATCTGGACACGTGAGCAGGAGACAATGCGATAATCGAGTATCAGCGCTACGAGCAGACTTGTCGTGACCAAAAAGACAGTCGCATGCTCGTTCTCAATCGACGATGTTGATGTCAAGCTGACGATGGTGAGCACAAACGCGACCAATGAAACTCGAGCCGTCACACCCTTGCAATCGAGATGACCTCGCCGAACGAGCCTCGCTGCAAGAAGTGTTGACGACGCCGCGCAGGTTAGCAGCACTCCGACGCCCGAGGCTATGAGCGCGAGATTGTACTCGGACCCATCACTTCTTGCGACTTTAGCCTGCAAGCCTTGGCATGCAGCGAGTAACTCGCGGATTAAAATGCCATCTCCTTCTTGACTTGTCGCGGCGGACTCAATTCGTCGAAGCACACGGTTCTCCAAATCAGCGGTCTCAACTGTTACTGCCTCGACTTCTGCGAACTTGACTCGCGCGAGCGTCCGGAGCTGAACCAAGTTTGCGTAGAGAGCCTTCAGAGAATCGATGGTAGTTGAAGATGGATGGGATACCTTTCCACTGCGCAAAATGCCTTCGAGGAGCAGCCCCGTACTGAGGACTGGAATCCTCAGCCCGAACAATGTCGCGATGGTCGGCACGAGATCGACTTGAAGCCGCCGTTCCACGCTTTGTGCAGCTGTATCTTCTCGCAGCGGCATCCCATCTCCACGTATGAATGCCATGAGTGCTGACGATTCTTCTACTGTGGCGCCGCCGTGGTTGCCGATCTCGGACATGCCGTGGTCACTACACAACGTGATCAGTGTCGGCTTTGCTTCTGACGAGACGTCGCGCCGCGCCTTGTCCTGACTCAGCACCGACTCATAGACGAGCTTGACGACATCATCCATCTCGTGTAGCTTGTCCTTCATCATGAGCGAGCGAGGGCCACGCAGGTGACCTACATGGTCAAGCCCCAAGTAGTGCAGCACGAGTACGTCCCAGTCTTGGCTCTTGTGGTGTTTCATGAGCGGGTCAAGCTCGTCTCGCAGATGCCGCGTCACGTTGTCGTCCACCTCACTTGTGTCCCTCGTATAAAAGCCCGACGTGCCTTCCGACCGCTGGAACGCGTCTGGGAACAGCTTGAGCCACGTGTCGTCGCCATAAAACACGATACGGAAGCCGTTCTCGCGCATCAATTGGACCACGTTTTCATCCGCGAGCGCGACCGAGTTGAAGTTTTTGAGGATGTCGATGAACGCCGGTGGCTTGCCCGAAAGAAGCGCCTTGAGACGCGGCATCGTGACGGTCGGCACGCTCGCGTGGGCGACGTACGCGGCGGCCTGGCCGCTCGCGAGCAGACCGCGCGTGAACTGCATGTGCTGGCTCAGGTCTTGGGCGCCGCGTACCGAGGTATCCGCTTGTGGGGTGCGTCCGTACATGGCGTCACTCCCCACTACCATATCGGCGCGCAAGGCGTCGATCAGCACGACGACCAATCGGTCATACTGGCGCGTCGGCTGAAGAGCCGACGATGACGCGGGCGTGGCCAGCGGCGTGTGGGGCGCGCTAGAGCTGGTCGCCGGCGAGAAGAAGACCTCGTGGAACTGGAGAAGCCCACTCGCACTCCAGTATGCGCCCAGACAGATGCCTACACAGACAATGCGCTGCCACCATCGGTGCACCGCCTCGTGCGTGGTGCCGCCGCGACGCAGGTTGCCGCCGCTGTGCGTCATCTTCGTACACAAGTATCCTCGAGTTACCCGCCCCCCACAGATGGTATCCGGATGGTATACATCTAGTATACGTCAATTGGTCAATCAGTCAACCGATTTTGCGTTAACGTTAACCGAAGGGTTACACAATTTCGTAACCCCGTTCTTTCCAGTTGTCACATTGTCATTTGGAGCAGTTGGGAATTTGAAGTGGGCCGTGGGTCTTTGGGTGATTGCTCGGGTTTCCCATACAAGAGAGATGCAGTGCACGCGTCTGGAATAGACAGGAAGCGCCAACGGCGCAAGAGCAGCTCCGCGCCCACAGGGAAGTAACCACTCGCCGCTGTTAAAGCTCGCGGAGCACCGCGAACGGAAGGTGGACGCACACACACACACACACACACACACACACGACTACAGTACCACGCAGAGCCATGGGCAACAGTCTCACGCTGCACAGCGCGTGCGGCTACGGCGACGTGAACGCCGTCAAGAAGCTGCTCAAGACCTGCACGGAGGCTGACCTGGAGGCGAAAGATGAGAACGGACGTACGCCGCTGCTTGTCGCCGTTGCAGCAATGAAACTCAAAGACACGATGGACGACGACGACCTCGACGGCTTTGGCTTCCACGACGACGACTTGGACGAGGACGAAGACGACACCGGCCACGCGGACGATGAGGACGATGAACACTCTGAGGAGGTCGAGGAGTTCCACGAGAATGCGAGCATCGAGCCGATCGCGAAAGAGACCGAGATCCTGCATCTGCTGATTCAGAAGAAGGTGAACCTGGACCACCAGGACGAGAATGGGTGGACGGCGATCCACCACGCGTGCTTTATCCAGAATGCTGCCGCCGTGCGAATGCTCGCCCATGCTGGTGCCCACCCAATGCGCGACAGCTATGGGTTGCTCCCACAGGTTGGTGTTTCTCTTCGATGTTTTGGTGGTTGCATTCAGTGCGATTGACGCGATTTGTTTGGGGATGCGTAGGATCTACTCATGCGCGGCCAAGCGTCAGAGTGGGCGACCCAGGCGCAAGAGCTGAAGGAGCTGCTCGACCAGATCACAGAAAAGTCGCTGTATTCCATTCGGTTGCTTGCATTCCGGCCGAGCGGCATCGTACAGTTGGATCTGGGTGCACAGGTCGAGAAGGGCTCGTTCGTGACAAGTAAGAGGGTTTCTCGGTTCGTTACGTGCCGTTACGTGGCTAGGCTAACGCTTGTATTTCTCCAGTCGAGTACGACGTTCCAGAAAATCACTCTCCCAAGGACTACATTCAGGTTCTCAAGTCATCCGAGGACTCGTCCGACATTGAAACAGGGTCCTATCACCACGTGCCTGCCGGAGCTCGTGGGCAAATCACCATCAGCACACAAGACATCCCGTCATCTAGCACAATTCGCTTCGTATACATCAAGACTGGTGCGTGGAAAATGGACCGCAGCCTATTGCGGAAACTGCGGATTGCTAACTGTGACGTTGCCGTCGCAGATATCAACAAGATCTCACGAACAGTGGTCGCGAGCGGTTGCAACGCTGTGGTGCAAGCATCAGTTGGAGAGATCTTCCAGTATGAGCTGTACCTGTATGAACGCGTGGTCGAAGTCGAGAGCGTGCCGGAGTTTGAATTCATTGACCAGCCACTGATAGTGCTCAAGCGTATCGGCATCGTCGTGAATGAGAAAGACATCGACTGGGTCGACATCCGGCCAGACAACCACATCGTTGCCGTGAACGATATCCGAATCGACACGATGGAGTTTGGTGCGGCGGTTCAAGTGCTTCAAGAAAACAACGGCAAGAAGTGCACAAAGCTACTGATGCAGAACTATTCGGTGAGAGTCTCGATTGAGTTGTGTGCAACCTGGTCACACGACGTTTGCTGATATGCTGTCTGGTGGCATCTGCAGGCGTGCGGTGACTTTATACCCGAGAAGATTCTGGGCGTGGGCGTGATAGGCAAATACGCCTTCTTGCAAGCCATCCACGAAGAAGCTGACGCCCACCACCCCATCTCGGAACACAAGCTGGACGAGTGGGTAGCAGCGCATCCTGATGGCGTTCTGCCTCTTACCGCCACAGATTCGGACCCCACCCCGCCTCCCGCTCCGACCGAGGCGGAGCATTCGCCCCAAGTCACATCGCTCCATGCTGCCGTGGACAGCAAAGTGGTCCTCGCCGACTCGGGGGAGAACCCAGCGCACAGCAGCCACGAAGACAAAATCTCCTCGCCATCGACAATCGAAACGGTCGTGCCTCTCCACAATTCACGGCAACTGGTGAGCACGTCCTGAGGTCGTTGCCCTGCAGTCTGTTGGCTATGCCGTCTCACATTTTATCTTCTCTCGTGTGCATGCCCGCAGGTCGAACAGCTCCAGATCGGAATCGGCATTGCGAACGCAGTAAAATAGCGCCAGATAGCCACCGCCACGTGCATCCGCTCGATATATAATAGGCAAAAGCCTCGCCATGGGCGGCGCAGACTCGCTCACGTGCTCGCCAGCGCACCGGATTCTCCCCGTCGTTTACGAAACTCATTTTGCGATCGACTGCCGTTTATCTCCAGTTGGGCCGAAATGACAGCCAAACTCAGAGAACCTGACGTTGGGAGAAAAGAGTATCTTTTTGTGCTTTTCATCCAATGATCATCTATATCGATTCATTTTTGTCCAATTGTATGACAGCACACTGGACAGAATGAATGTGGCTGGGGAGGCGAGCAGCTCCGCGATCACCATCTCCAGTGAAGGGAGTCGAGCTGTTGGGGAGACCACCAGGAAGACTCATCGGCGGAGGCGACGCCCCACGAAGAAACAGAGACGAACCGGAGAGCGGCTTGTTTGTAGCTGACGGATCGGACGATGAGTGCGCGCTCGGGTTTGCTGTCGGCGCGTCGACTCCACGTCGTGAAGAGTGGCGGAGCGTTCCGCGCGCTGTCGTCGAGCGTCCAGGTCGACCGCGCCGTGGGGGTTAACGGCCTCGGTACGAACGACAAGACGACATCCAAGGGCGCCAGCTCGAACGCTCACAAGGTCCACGGTCTCCAGGAGCGACGCAAGCGGCAGCAGCGCCCACCGCGCGTGCACACTCCCGTGCGGTCGACGCCTGTTGGCGCGGCGTTCTCGGATTCACGTAATGGTACGACAAGGTAACAAGAGGTTTGGTATCACAGGAGCATGCTGACCTCAACTGTGTGCGTACGTGTGCATATTCCCGTTGTAGACTCGAAGACTAAATTCTTCTCGGCATACAAGGAAGGCAAACCGTTGATCACAGTCATTGGGCTCGGCGGCGCCGGCAGCAATGCGGTCAACAACATGATCGCATCGCAGCTCGAGGGCGTCGAGTTCATCGTGGCCAACACCGATTGCCAAGCGCTAGGGCGCTCGCTCGCGCCGCACAAGATCGCGCTCGGCAAGGAGATCACGAAGGGGCTCGGCGCGGGATCGAAGCCGCAGCTGGGGAAGGCGTCGGCTGAGCTGCAGCGCGAGGAGATCGAGACGACGCTCAAGGACAGCAACATGCTGTTCATCACGGGAGGCATGGGCGGCGGCACCTGCACGGGTGCGGCTCCCGTGATCGCTAGCATCGCGCGAGACATGGGCATCCTCACCGTCGGTGTTGTGAGCACTCCGTTCCGGTCGGAAGGCCCGAACCGCACGCGCATCGCGAATGCCGGCGTAAAGGAGCTGTCCAAGTACGTCGATACGCTCATCGTGGTGCCGAACCAGAATTTGCTCGCGCTCTCGAACAAGAACACGACGATGCTGGAGGCATTCCGATACGCCGACGACGTGCTGCTTGAAGGTGTCAAGGGCGTGACCGATCTGATCGTGCGTCCCGGACTGATCAACCTCGATTTCGCGGACATCAAGACCATCTTGTCAAACGCCGGCCGCGCGATCATGGGCTCGGGCAATGCGACGGGCGAACAGCGAGCAGAGAAGGCGGCCGAGCAGGCGTTGGTGAACCCGCTGCTCGGCGACCTGCCGACCGAGAGCGCCGTGGGCCTGCTCGTGACGATCCGCGGAGGCGAAGACATGACGCTCTTTGAGGTGGACCAGATCATGGAGATCATCCGCACCCGCGTCGCTGAAGAGGCCAACATCATCTTCGGCACGTGCTACGACCAGTCGCTGCAGGGCTCGGTGCATGTCTCCATCATCGTGAGCGGCATCCAGACCGACCTCATCTCGCCGCCCGTGCCGACGCGGCCGTTTGTGCCGCTCCACGAGCTCAAGAAGTCGCGAGACGAGTCGACGTCGCAGGGAGCGGCGGACGAGCCGCAGGACGACGCGGCGAAGCAGCACCAAGCGCCGCCGCGTGGGCTGTTTGGACGTCTGTTCTCGCTGTAAAACGCGCGCGAGTCTCAGTGGTTTTGTGGAGTCTATTCCAAAATTCCAAAGGAACACCAAACGAGGAGGAAGTTGGCAATGTGTATATCTCGTCGAATCTCGACAACAGTCAAACATAATCAAAATGCCCAGCACCACTCACAGGTCCTGCGCAAAAAGAACGACGTTTGCGTCTAAGAGAGCTCCGCGATCGCGCGATCGAGCGTGGAGCGGGCGTACTGCAGCAGCTCGTTGTCGCGCTTCTCCACCGAAAGCTTCAACAGCCCATCGGCTTCATCCTTCTCGTAGCCCAGTGCCTTAAGGAATGCGACACCACCGACGAGGCTGGCCACACGCTTGCGGAACGCAGGATTTTCCAGGTTGATCGTGCGGAACTTCTCCTCGTCGGGCTTCTCCAGCAAGTTCTTCACATACACGCTCAGCGTCTTCACAGCAGTCAAGCCGTCGCCTCCGACGCGGTACTTCTTCAGCTTTTCCACACTGGAGACAACCTGTTCCTGTGGCGTCAAAGTCACTTCGGCGGCCTTCTTCGCCTCGCCACTGTCACTGGTAGCAGCACCCACATCCGGAAGGTCAACAGGAGGACCGACCAGCTTTCCACCGTGGGCACGACGCGCCAACTTGTCCATCTCGATTTGTTTCTTCAGACGTTCGCGCTCACGCTTGAAGTCTTCACGCTCCTTCTTCAGCTGCTCGGCTGCCAACTTGCGCTGCATCGCCTCGTACTCATCGCGAGCCTCCTGCATCGACTGACCGGTGGTGCGGCGTGCCAACTCGCGTTCCTTCGCCTCCTGCTTCTCCCGCTCTTCACGCTCCTTTCGACGCTGCTCAATCTTCGCCTGCAGAGCCGCCAGCTTGGCGGCTTTCTCCTCCTCGGTCAGCGGCTGCTTTCCTGTCTGCGCGAGATCGACAAACTTGATCGGATCGTCAATATCCGGCTCGTCCTGGTGCTCGCTGATCCAGTTGATCGCGAGTTCCAAGCTGGCCGAGTCGGTCGCGAGCAAGCCCTTGCGCGAGCGCACTTCGCCAAAGCCCATGGCAAGCAGCTGTACCAAGAAGTCCTCGTTCACTGGCGGCAGTCCGTCGGCCTTGGTCACTTCTGCCGCAGCAGCAGCGGCAGCAGCACCGACAGCAGACGTATCGGCCTCCGCAGGAACGCTGCACTGCCCCGTCACTGGGTCGCAGACCATCTTGCCCAGATCCTTCTTCGCGACGGCTGGAGGAGCAGGCGCCGGGGCAGCGACAGCCGCGGGCACCAGGTTCATTTGGTTCAAGCGACGCAAACGCGCCTCGCGCGCGTCCTCAGCCGATGCCGGTGGCACGCCGCCGCCCAGCGAAACGCCGGCCGACGCAAACGGGTTAAACGCCGACTGGCGCAACTGCTCGATCTTCTGGCGCAGCGCGTTCGGGTCGGCGCCGACCAGCTCATCGACCTTGTTCTGGCTCACGTAAAAGTGAAACGTCGGGAAGCCGCGCACACCTACCATAACGGAGAGAGAAGGAGAAAACTGTCAGTCAGTCGTTGATTCGCCAACTCACTCTCCCGTCCGCGACTGGACTCGTACCGAGAGCGCCGATAAGCGACTTGTTCTCGGCCTCGTCGACTCCGAGAAACACGACGTCGTGGTACTGGCGACTGTATTGCTCGTACGTCGGCTTGATGAACTTGCACGGACCACACCTGATAGATCGATAGCACACAGCAAAGCGCCACGTCAGCTTCAACCCGCCCCCGACTTCCACTTCCGATAGCGGACGCTACAGAGCGCGTACCACGTCGCGGAAAAGTCGACCACTACCAGCTTGCCACCGGCGTTGCGCATCTGCGTGTTCCAGTCCGCCTCGCCGCGGATCTCCGTCACGCCCATGGTCTTCAATCTACGGAGACGGACTTCCACTCGCTTCGGTTCCCAATCCCTCTTCGGTTTGAAGGGGGTTTCTTTGCGCTTGGATCGGGTTTCTTCCTTCGAGAATCGGAAGTACCGTTTTGCCTTCATTATACGATAACGTTCACTACCTGATATGCATAAGCTAAGGTCATGCGGCCCCCTGATGGCGAAAACGTGAGTAATACGTCGACTAACGAATATAATTGGATAAAAATATGCGCGTGACGACAACCATTGGACATAAATGAGTTTATGCATCCTCCCCCAACGTCAACTTTGACCGTGCGCTTATCTCAGTACTGTACTGTACTCTAGCCCACAGCTGCGAGCGAGCGGCTCCTCTCCTTTCCCGTCGTCCATTCCGATTGCGAAGAAGCCCCAACGGCCGACCAAACTGGAAACACAGACCCTGCGACCAGGGCCTCGCTGTCTCGACGACTGCTTCCTGCCGGAAGCCATCACCTGCGCGACTATCTCGAGTGTCCACGACTCGCGAGACCGAAGTCCTCGGCGCGACTCCGAGCGACAAGCGTGCTTTCTTCGACCCAACACGAACGGTTTGTTCACTTTCCATTCCGGTGCCGGATCTTTTGCGAGGATCTCCCGCGGCGCGTAGCAACAATGAGCGGCAGAGACTCTGGCAAAGAGGCGCTACTGCTGAACCCGGAGGTATGGAACGGCAGGCAGCTGCAGTCGTGGCTCGGCCGCTTCGAAGATGGCCGCTTTGCGAGTCTCCAGGCGCAGCTGAAGAAGTACTCGGGCTACGACGTTGTCAACTTCTCGCAGAAGCAATGGGTTGCGCTGTCGCCGCCTGAGCTCGCGACGAGTCTGCGGTTCACTCTGCTCGGCATGGTCCAGGTCGCCAACACGGTCGACTCGCCGGCGAACCAGCTGACGATCGTGACGGACTTTATCCCCATGGACAACGAGTCGCCCAACGGCCTGCGTCGCCGAAAGAGCATCCGCGGGAGCCGCGTGCCCGAGCCCGCGCAGAAGAAGATCCCGCCGGTCAAGTTCCCGCCGATGTTTGAGCTGCCGTCGATCCCCGTGCTCATCTTCGTCCTGCTGCTGATCGTGGGCTTTGTGCTTTGCGTGACGGTGTTCCGCGACAAGCTGGAGGACCACGGCGTGACCCGCAAGGACATGTTCAAGTACGCGTCGATCCCGGTCGTCTCGGTGGCCTTCACTTATGTCCACATTTGGCTCGCGCTGTACATGACGTTCTACCCCATTGAGTACGTCGGTGTTCTGCAGATCCCCGGCACGAACACGGGCCTGGGCTGGCAGGGCATCGTGCCGCACAAGGGCGAGAAGATGGCGCGCCAGGCGACGCGACTCATGACCACGCAGCTCATGCGCGTGAAGGAGATCTTCTCGCGCATCGAGCCGTCGCGCGTCGTCGAGGAGCTCGAGCCGGTGCTGTTCAGCATCATCCACGACATTGTCGAAGACATGGCGCTCAAGTACAACCCGGACCTGTGGGCCGCGATCCCGCAGAAGATCAAAGAGGAGATCGTGGAGAAAGTCAAGGAGGAGTCACCGGCCCACATCGAGTCGCTCATGGACGAGATCCGCAACAACATTGAGGACGTGTTTGACATTGAGAGCATGGTCGTGTCCAACATGACCAAGGACAAGCAGCTGCTGGTCAACATGTTTGTCACGTGCGGCTACACGGAGCTCGCGTTCATCCGGAACTCGGGCGCCGTCATGGGCTTCATCTTTGGACTGATCCAAATGATCCTCGCGGTCTACTACGACGACCCGATCGTCGTGTTCCCCGTGTTCGGCCTCGTGGTCGGCACGATCACCAACTGGCTCGCGCTCAAGATGATCTTTGAGCCGGTCGAGCCGCGCAAGTTTTTGTGCTTCACGCTACAGGGCCTCTTCCTGCGGCGCCAGGACCAGGTCGCCGAGGTGTACGGTCACTTGGTCGCGACTGAGGTGCTGACGTCGCGCAATATCATCGAGGCGATTATCAAGGGCCCGTACTCGGACCGCCTCTTTGAGTTGGTGTACGACAACGTGCAGGAGGCCGTGAACCAGGGCACGGCCATGACCGACAAGCTCATCAACATTGGCCTCGGCGCCGACACGTACGCGAACATCAAGCAGGACGTGACCGACCACATTGTGGGCATCTTCCCGGACAGTCTGCGCCAGATTGAGGACTACGCGACGACCGCGATGGATCTCGAGACCACGCTGCGCGAGAAGATGAAGACACTGAGCTCGGCCCAGTTTGAGCAGCTGCTGCACCCGATCTTCGAGGAGGACGAGTGGAAGCTCGTGCTCATGGGCGGCGTGCTCGGCCTGCTCATCGGCTTGCTGCAGGCGTTCACGATCAACCACTAGCCGCCTCTGTTCTACTGTAGTTCCCCTCTCCACTAATGATTGTGCTTCTGTCATTTGAGTGTGGGGCTGTTTTTCGTGTGGGCTCATGGAGGTTGGTTGGGCGTTCGTCAAGAAGTAGTATTCAGTGTGAAAGTTGTGAGAAATGCAACAAGTGCCGCGCCTTTTTACCTACTAGTACGAGGCAGAGGCGAACGTGTCCCGGCGCGGCGCCGGCGGCGGCAGTTCCAGCGCGGGCATCACCGACGGGTCGTGGCCGATCTGGTCGATGCTGAACTGGCACACGGGGCAGACCTTGTTGAGGCAGAGCCACGAGTCGATACAGTCCGAGTGGTACGAGTGGAAGCACGGCAACGACTTGATCTCCTCGCCGACTTCAAAGCCACAGCGACACACCAGGCAGCTACAGTAACAGTAGCAAACGCGTTTAGCACGTGAACCCACAAGAAAGCTATAGCTTGTCAAGAAACGTACTCGGGGGTCGCCGCGGACTGGCCGCTCTGGTCCGCTTTCTGGCCGCTGTAAATGTACACCGGGAGCTGCTGGATGAGCGAGGAATTGGCGCCGCGTCTACACAGATCGTCCAAATGCGGGAATAAGTACAGAAATTCCCCCTATATAGCATGTAATCTCTCGTACATTCTCGGAGACGGTCGCCCTGGTCGAGTAGGCGGCGGAGGGCTCGCCATCTCGTGCATGCCTGCGGCCATGGGAAGACTCACTGCGGTGGCAACGTCAAAGACACGCGTCAGTCACTTATCCGAATGGAGCCGTGAGAGAAAGAAAACTCACCACTGAGGTATCCGGGCGTGGGCTGGATATCCACTGTCGCGATCGTGCTGGCGATCTCGCCGTCGAACGTGCCCTGCGCGTTGTCTGCAGTTATTCGCCATACATGGTTAGCATCCCGCATCCACAATCGCCTCGGGAGAAGCAGAAGAGACGTACTGAGATCCGTGTCGTAAATGTGCTGCAGCCAGCGCGCATACTCCTCGTCAAACGTCATGCCCGTGCCGACGTCAAACGACGACGGCGCGCTCTCGTTGAGCGACTCCTCGCTCGCGCCCATCTCCAGAATCTTCTCGCGCACGCGGTCGGGCAGCACATAGCGGAACAGGTACCGGTACGGTAGCACCTTGGCCACAGTGCTGCCGCCACTGCCCATGCCACTGATCTCGACGTGGAAGAGCAAGTAAATGTCGAGGCGTCCGCGCGCGACGCGCCGCATCACGTCGATCTTGCTCAGCACGACGTCGCCAAATGCCGTGCGCACGTTGAGCTGGTCGAGCAGGAACGACACAATCGCCGGACCTTCATAGCGGACGACCTTGGGCTGCTCGACGTGGTTCGCGTTGTACGTGAAAGAGCTGCGATGTTGGGACGCTGGCCGCGGCGGAAGCCCAGCAGCCGAGGCTGGAACCGTACGAGACGGGGTGTCAGCCCCAGCAGCCGAGCCATTTATTGTCGGGGGCGGTGCGGGGAACGCGCTCGGGTCACGGCCATACCGCACTTGAAGCATGAAGCTTTTTGGAAGCACGTGGAACGTCGAGATGCAGTCAAAATCGCCGTTCTCGACCGACAGCGTGGTCTCTCCCGTCTCCTCGGCACCGACGGAGAGCCGTTCGTCTCCGTCGAGAAGGAGCGTCGCGTGGAGGCGTGCGTCGAGTACTAGTTCGCCCTGGCGCCCGAACGGCAAGTGGTACATCTTGATGGAGAAGTCACCGCAGTTGTCGAGCGTCTTGCCCACTTTGTAAACGTGCGTCCCCGCCGACAGGTTCGCATCGCGCACGCCGTGGACCATGCTGGAGAACAGCACGCCCTTCTCGTTTTGGAGCACAAAGTAAGGACGATACACGATCGGCGGTGCCGTCAAGGACATGCGCCGGCGCGGAGACTCGCTGTCGGTCGCAATCCCAGTCGAAGCCGACGTGGAAGAGGCAACGTCACCACTGGAGGAGGCGGAGGGCGAGTTGCTCGCTGCCGTCATCGAGTTGTTAAGGATGCGGATCTCGTGGATGTAGATCCGCTGCGGCGCCGGCGTGACGGCGACACCCGTGAGCTTCTGCTTGCGTTCCTGGACGTCCGGTGCGTCGGCGCACAACGCGAGATTCTTGTCGCGCATTTCCAGCAGGGACGTAAAATCGGCGACGAAGCGCGCCTGTGGCTTGGGCACTTGGCCGCCGGCGTAGTACACGTTCTTGGCGTCCAACCCACTGAATGTGCGCGTGATCTTGGCGGTGAGACTCTCCGAGCCGCGGATGAGCTGCTGGTACACCTCGAGCAGCTCCTTGGCAAAATTGGGTGGGTACGACTCGGCGTCGGTCAGGTACAGCGTGCAGCACGTCGCAAAGACACTCATTTGTTCGTTGTTTGGCGCCACGAGGATGCTGACGTTGCTTGGGTTGAGGTCGAGCCAGGCCGAGACCGTCGAGGCGATCACGAACGCCGAGTGCATCGACGGGATGGGGCCGCGACAAAAATTGATCGAGGCAATGCGGCCATCTGCAGCAGGAACGCATACAAAATATTTCTGTGAGCAGATCCGCTGATTAGCAAGGAATACGTGGGAGTGCCCGATTGCCGTACCGCAAAACTCGTCGTACACAAGCGGTTTGTGGTGCTGTCGCTTGACGCCGTCAAAGAGACCGCAGTCAAACACGCAAGCACCCGTCTCGAACCTGGAGAGAAGGGAACCAAAGCCTATAAGCAACCTCGCGATACCGAAGAAGCACTCGGTACGAATAGAAAACCGCACCGTTTGGAGATTGCCGTATCGAGTTGCGTGAGTAGCTTCACGGCCGAGTTCCAGTGGCGTGGCGACGCATGCGCATCGAAGAGCTTGGTGAACGTTGTCAGATACGACGGTGCAACGCAGAACACCCTGTAGAGATAACGCAGTCCCCATACCCGTGAGTGGCCATTACACGGCGAACAAACTTTTTACGGTGGGCCATACCTGGGTGCGATGGGTACAAAGTACCCGTCCTCGGACGCCTTGGCAAACACCGCGTACTGCAGCGCGTTCTGCAGCGACGCGTGGACGCGGTACGTCCAGAGCAGCACGCGGTACGTGTTTGGCGCGGCGTTGTCGCTCTCCTGCTTGTTGAGCTCGCTGTCGGTGACGGCCTCGACCTGCTCGAAGCTGCTCGCGGGCGACAGCTGCGGTGCACCACTCGGCGGCGGCGTCACCGCCATCATCGGCGCGTCGCCGTTCGTCTTCTCTTCTTGGTCCGCTGCTGTGGCTGCTGCTTTGGTCTCCTCGTGCTCCTCCTCGATGGCTTGAACTGCCGCGGGGAAGAGCAGCCGCCGCAGGCGCGGGTCCTCGGCGATGCGCTCCGAGTTCATGCGCCGGATGAGCACGGAGCCGCGCTCGACCCACGCGAGGCTCTTCGGGAACGCCGCCGTCGCCGCTGCTGCTGCCTCGCTCATCTCTCTGTGTCTGATGGGGAAATCGGTTCCGCGGTCGTGCTCGTCCGCGCGGCCGTTTGTGGTCGTCGCGTTGGTGGCGGCCGCGCGCTTTGGTGCTTGTCGCGTTTTTGCCGATTGTTCTCTGGGCCCAAAAACGGAGCTGCTGGCAGTGCCAGCGCTTTGAAGTTGCCATTGTTGTGGGTTTGGGAAGGAACATGTGGGCCATCATGTGGAGCGGACCCAGATAGCTATCTGGGTACGTTTAGAGTGTTGGTCTTAAGGTAGAGTGTGTGTACAATAGATCACCTAGACTCCCCCCGACAGGGAATCCCAGGATACGATGCACAACAACCCAGAGGAAGACGGCGGCAGAATGGGCAAAATACAAATGCTGCTTTACTTTTAGGTCTCGAGACGACGACACGACACCGTCTACTTGCGCGGCGGCGGTGCAATGTTCTGCGGGAGCGCCTTGCCGTAGCCGGAGCGGAACGTCGTCGACATCGAGCCCGGGTCCTGCGACTCGCCCGCGGGCTTGGTCGACGGCTTGGCCCACTCGATCTTGAGAATCAAGTGGTCGTAGCCGTAGCCCTGCAGCTTGTTCATCGCACGCTCGGCGTCCTCGCGGTACATGAAGCTGACGAACGCGAAGCCACGCGACACGAACGTCTCGCGGTCCTTGGCCAGGTACACGCGCGCGACCGGGCCGAACGCTCGGAACAGATCCTTGAGATCGTCCTCGCGCGTGTCCGGCGAGATGTTGGTGACACGCAGCGTCGCGCTGTCGCGGTCGTCCTGCGCGTCGCCACCGCCGCTGTCGCCGCCGCCCAGACCGGCGCGGCCGCGCAGGCTCGGGGGCACGTACTTGCCCGAGCCGAACGCGCCGTCGAGCGCCGAGCCGCCGGTAGCAGGGGCCGCCGAGGCGTCGTTGTCGCCGGCGCTGCGGCTGTTGAGATCCGTCGGCAGCTCGTCGATCGGCGTGTCCTTGTACGGACACTTGAGCGTCCAGTGGTCGCCCACCATGCCACAGTGACGACACACGACGATGGACGAGTTCTTGACACCAGCAAAGATGTTTTCCTCCTCCTTCTTCTCGCCGGGTAGCACCTGGTCGGCATTCGGGTCCTCGAGTGTCACATCTTCGTATGACGTGTACGTGACGTTGGAGCTGTCCGCGCCGTTGGTCGCGGCGCCAAACTTGGCCCAGGTCTTGCGCTCAAGCGCTTGCTTGCTGACCTTGGTGACCTCCGTGACCTTCTTCACCTTCTTCGTGACCTTGACCTTCTGGCCGGCCTCGTTGAACTTCCACTCGACGATCGTGCGGACGCCATTCTTGTCCGGCTCGCTCTCCGTGCGCGGCGGCAACAGATCTAAGACATCAGAGCGGAAGTAAGCATTCCCCCTCCACTCTATCGATAGATCCGCGTCTACGCTGTCCAGTAAGCGAGTTAATAGGCCCACATACCGTCATCTTCGTCGCCCCATCGGCTGCCCGAGACCACCATCTTGCTCCCTCTGGTTGCTTCCGGTGAATGGGTTGGGCCCCTTCGCTGGGCGGAACCAGCGATCACCACCCACAGGAACAAACAACCTTATTACGTCGTGGACAGTAGTTGAGTCCAGTCATTTAGCTTCACCTAGCCTTCTAGGTACAGAACAACTAAGCCAATAAAGGTTATATTTGGCAGCGTAACCCTGCCCAAAATAGCTTCCTCAGTGAGTCCTCAAAAGCAAAATGCAGCCATGCTGCAATTAGCCCGACGCGCAAGCCATGGCCATGGCAGTGCGTTCCCCATGGAGGAAGCAGCCATCGCTTGCATTTTGAGTGCGGAGATTCCACACGCAGGACTCGAGAGAATCGCAGAAGAGGAAGAAGAACAAGCGGCAGCGACGGACACTTCACTGCTAGCGACTGAAACAGCCCCACCATGGCGTCAACGTCTGTGCTGCAGCACTTTGAGGTGTACCAGAAGGCGCGCGTGACCTTCGTGCAGGCCGTCGCCGAGGCCGCAACGCGTCCGCAAAACATTGAGGTCATGCAGAACGCCGGCGTCATGCAGCTGCTGCGGCCGCTGCTGCTCGACAACGTCCCGAGCATCCAGCAGTCGGCGGCGCTCGCGCTCGGGCGGCTTGCCAACTACAGCGACGACCTCGCCGAGGCCGTCGTGGGCAATGAGATCTTGCCGCAGCTCGTGTACTCGCTCTCGGAGCAGAACCGCTTCTACAAAAAGGCCGCCGCGTTTGTGCTGCGCTCGGTCGCCAAGCACTCGCCCGAGCTGGCGCAGGCCGTAGTCGACTCGGGTGCGCTGGAGTCGCTCGTTCCGTGTCTTGAGGAGTTTGACCCGACGGTGAAGGAGGCCGCCGCCTGGGCGATTGGCTATATCGCTCAGCACACTGGCGAACTCGCGCAGCACGTCGTAGACGCCGGCGCGGTGCCGCTCCTGGTGCTGTGCATCCAGGAGCCGGAGGTCGCACTGAAGCGCGTCGCGGCCTCGGCGCTCAGCGACATCGCCAAGCACTCTCCAGAGCTTGCGCAGGCAGTTGTGGACCCGGGCACCGTCGCGTACCTCGCGCCGCTTATCCAGCACCCCGACGCCAAGCTGAAACGCAACGTGTGCAGCTGCCTCGCTCAGATCGCCAAGCACTCGGTGGACCTCGCGGAGATCGTCGTGGAGGCCGAGATCTTCCCCAACATCCTGTACAACTTGAAGGATATTGACCACACCGTCCGCAAGAACGCCGCGACCTGTGTGCGTGAGATTGCAAAGCACACACCCGAGCTCGCCAAGCTCATCGTGAATGCCGGCGGCGCCTCGGCTCTCGTGGACTACGTCGCCGACGCCGCGGGCAACAACAAACTGCCGGGCATCATGGCGATCGGCTACATCTCCGCGTTCTCCGAGACGCTCGCACTCGCGGTGATCACGTCCAAGGGCATCTCGCCCGTCAAGAACGCCTTGATATCCGAGCCAGAAGACCATATCAAGGCTGCGAGTGCGTGGACGTTGGGCCAGATCGGCCGCCACACGCCGGACCACGCGCGCGCGATCGCCGAGGCCGACGTGCTGCGCCACCTGCTCGCGTGCATGGTGCACCCGAACAGCTCCGATGATCTCAAGACCAAGTCCAAGCGTGCGCTCAAGAGCGTGCTCGCCAAGTGTACGCACCTCCAGGCGCTCCAGCCGCTCATGCGGGACGCGCCCATGAAAGTGCAAAAGTACATTCTCAAGCAGTTTGCGCAGATGCTGCCGCACGATCTCGAAGCGCGTCGATCGTTCGTGCAGAACGGCGGGCTCGAGTTCCTGCAGACGCTCGGAGAGGCCGCGGGCGGTAAGCTCACCGAGTACATCATGGAGATCAACAACTGCTACCCGCCGGAGATCGTCGAGTACTACTCGCCGCACTACTCCAAGACGCTGCTGGACAAGCTGGACGAGTACCAGCCGCAAGTGAGATAGACGGCAAGAGTGCGCCTTTGGACTCTGTTCAGCCGAGCAACGGATCTCGGTAGCCGCAGGTATAAGGAAGCAACTGCATATCTAAATTCCATCTCTTCCATTATCATCACGTGCGAACGAACCGCGAATTCACTCTGCACAACAGCACGCTTGGTTAGCGAGAATTACTGTGGGGAGGGGGCATGAATCAAACGCGCGTGACACGTAACACGTACTGGACTCGCCCAGCAGATCCAGCACGTCGGCCATAAAGTCGCCGCCCTCTTGCTTGAACTTCCACGCGCTCTGCACGGCATCCTTGAAGACCTTGACGACGTTGGTGCCGTCCGCCGCCGACACAAAGTCGAACGGCAGGTTGTGCGTCTCGGAGAACTTGAACTTCTTGCTCGTGACCTGGTCGGAGAGGCGCATCGTCAGCGCGTGCACACGTTAGAGGCGAGAAGCGTATCCTACGGAGAGATCGACGTCGATCTTGTTGGCGACGAGAAACACGGGGATGCTCTCGCAGTAGTCGCGCAGCTCTTTGTACCAGTTCGCGAGGTTCTGGTACGTGACCTTGCGCGTGACGTCAAACACGAGTATACACGCCGTCGCGCCGTAGTAGTAGGACGCGTGCATGCTCGAGAACCGCTCCTGGCCCGCCGTATCCCAAAAGTCTGGCACCCAAAACGAACAAGTCATTCACACACAAACCACACATCTAGCTGCGTAAACGTAAGTCCTCCGTCGCAGCCCGCTGTGGCCTCGTACCGACGTTGAGCGTCTTCTGCTTGCCCTTTTCGTCCACGATGTCGACTTCCTTGCGAAACAGCGTCAGCGCGAACGTTGATAGCTATGCAAACCCCACTCCATTCAGCCATCTAGTGACGGATTCGTATATGGCCGCAGACCCCGCCCCCCGTACCTGCCGCGGCTGGAACTCGTTCATCATGAAGCGCTCCACAAGCTTGGACTTGCCAACGGCCGAGTCGCCCAGCAGGATCACCTTGACGTCGGGCTCGCCCAGGTCATCGTTGGGCTTCTCCACGGACGCAGCGGCGGCCTTGGCGTCCGCCATCGTCCAGCGCGAATTTTGTGTGTGAGGGGATCATGAAGAGACGCTCCCTACCGCATACGCAGGAAGTATACGTCCTTGAAGTGGGACGCAATCTATTGCCATAATGTGAGCGGTCTTTTATTGGTGCCAGACCCGGTACGACAATATCAAAATGGAGCTCCTCACCAGCACGTGCGCAGAGTGACGCGAACACGTGCCGACGGGAAGCAACGATCATGCGCGTGAAGGAGCGGGCGCAGCAGCGGCGCGCGCAGATCGCAGAGGCGTGCGTGCTCGTGGCCGCCGTCGCGTGGAGCTCGTGGCTCGCGAGCGAGTTCATCGACCGCGACAGCAACGTCGAGGCCGCGTCGGCGACCAACCCGCACGACGCGCTCGTGGTGGCCGTGCCGCGCGTGCTGCAGGCGCTGAACGCCGTGGCAGTCGCAGCGATCGCGAGAACGATGCTCGCTGCGCGCGCTATCCCCAAGGCGGTGGAGGAGCTCTCTCGGTGCGTCGGTGGAGGCGATTGTCATGGCGACATGCTGTGGTTGTAAACGGACTGAGGCGGACTGACGCATGCGCGCGCGATGCTTGCTTGCATCAGGCAGGAGCGCGACAGCGGGCTCGTCGTGGGGTGCGTCTTGCCGCCGCTCGTGCTGCTCAGCCGCTTCCTCGCGATTGCCCACGAGAAGGAACCGTCATTCTCCGGTCCGTAGTCTGCCTTGGGCTGATACGTGAGACGACCTCTGGCGGCTGACGACATTCTGGCATGGGCAAAAGCCTCCACGCTCTTGTACACGTGGATCGCCATCACTGCGAGTGCGAGTTTGCTGGTCAAGATCGTGTGCTTTGGATCGTCCGGCGTGCTACCGACCGTCGCTGTCGACGCGGTCTTCGTCCCCGTGGTGTCGTCTCTGCTCGGCGTCGAGTCGGGTGCGTCCATCCGCTCGCACAAAACACCACACGCTGGCTCACTATACTCTTGGCCAATATAGAGCTGCGCTTCGTGCTGCCGACGATCGCCCGCGTCGCCATCGCACTCGTGTTCCGCTTCGGTCGCCTCGCGATGCGGCGGTCGTTCACCGTGGGCGAGGCGCTGATCGTCGCGCAGGCCGTCGGCCTCGGCGTCGTCGATCTGGCTCTCGTCACGGCGATCAAGGTGAGTTGGCCGCTGCCGCTGAGCGTGCGCTAATGGCGCTCACTCCGTGTTGGTCCATGACGCAGGCCGATGGCGAGTCCTCATGGCTACTTAGCGTTCCGGACCGCTTCATCGCTGCCTGGCATCTCCACACGTCGTCACACGCAGACCGCGAGGCGCACCACCTCGCTCTCCACGTCGGTGTCGTCGGTGCGCTGCTGGTCTGCGTCTCGCTGACGCCCATCTTGCGCGCGTACGGCTCTCCTTCCCCACACGCCGCCGCGCCGCCGCTGCCGCTCGGAGCGAGCGCGCAGTTCCTCGGGATTGTCGGCTCCGTGTTCGGCGCCGTTGTGTACCCGTGGGCATGCTTCCTGCTGGATACGTGGAATCCTCTCGCGTGGCTCATCGGCTTTCTGCTCGACGACGCGGCTCGCTGGCAGCTCATCGGGTACTGGCTCGCGTGCCTCGTGGTGTGCGTCCCCGCCTTCACGGTCGTCTCGCGGGTCTTTGCGCTGCGCCAGATCGTCGCGCGCAAGCTCTTCCACTTGCTCGTCGTGCTCATGTTCGTGCCGGCGTTCTTCCTCAGCCACGAGATGCTGTCGCTCTCGTACGGCGTCGCGTTCGCCGCATTCTGTCTCGTCGAGTGCGTGCGCGCGGTCTCGCTGCCTCCGTTCGGCAAGGCGATCGCGCAGTTCGTCTCGCCGTTCATCGACCATCGCGAGGGCGGGCGCGTCATCCTCACGCACACGTACTTGCTGCTCGGCTGCGCGCTGCCGCTCTGGCTCGCCCACGCCGCATCGGCCAATGCGCTGGCGGCCAACGCTGGCGTCCTCGCGCTGGGCGTGGGCGACGCGCTGGGCGCGGTCGTCGGGTCGACTATCGGGAAGCGGAGGCTCTTTGGTCGCAAGACCGTCGAGGGCACCGCGGCGGTGCTGCTCTCCATCGCGGTCGCGTCGCTGGCCTTCCACGAGTACCACGCGCGAGCCTCCACGGACGGCGAGTACACGCAGGTGGGTCGTGGGATCGCTAGTGCGTCGTAGGATCGGTTGGGACTCGCGGTGTTGATTTTGTTTTCTCGTTTGTCGTGTGCTTCCTCGTCTCAGCTCGCGTTGCTGCTCGTCGGCGTCGCGCTCACGAGCGTGCTCGAGGCCGCGACCGCGCAGATCGACAACCTCGTGCTCTCGCTCTTCCTCTTCGCGGTCGCCAACCTCGTCGCCTGCCATGCATAGAGAAGCGGTCGCATCACACGCAAGACGCGCGAATCCACACCCACCCACACAAAAAAAAAGCACGATTCGTATATAAACACGCCCTTCATGAGCTTCTCGCTCTCGTCGCCTGCGTCTCGCCGTCCACGTCGTCTTACTGGACCGTGAGCGACGCGAGCGCGTTCTCGAGGCCGTCCATGGCGCGCTCGATCGTCTCCATCGAGCTCGCGTACGAGATGCGGAGACCGTGCTCCTCGCCAAAGGCCGAGCCGGGCACGAGCGCGACGTGGAACTGCATGAGCAGGTACTCGCAAAAGTCGTCGGCGCCCGCGAGCGGCTTGCCGTCGCTCGTGGCCACGGCATGGCCCGCAAAGTACTGCGCGAGATCCAGGAAGACGTAGAACGCGCTCGTGGGGTGCGCAAAGCGCAGCTTCGGGATGCGCCGGAGCCGCTCGAGCACATACTTGCGCTTGACGTCGAGCCCGGCGATGGCGCCGACGATGCGCTGCTCGCCGCGGTCCACGTACTCCATCTCGAGGTCCATGGCCGCGAGCGCGACATGCTGGCCGATCGAGCTCGCGCACGACGTGAACTGGCCCTGGAGCTTGGTGCAGACGTCGACAAAGTACTTGGGCGCCGCGAGGTAGCCCACGCGGAGGCCCGGCATGGCGTGCGACTTGGAGAAGCCGTTGATGAGCAGCGTGCGCTCGTACATGCCCGGCAGCGTGGCGAAGCACTGGTGCGTGCGCGTCGGCACGCCCGGCTCCTGGTACACGAGCTGCTCGTAGATCTCGTCCGCGATCACGAGCACGTGGCGGAACGCCGGCTTGCGCAGCACCGCGGCGATGCGCTCGAGGTGCTCGGGCGAGTGAAGCGTGCCCGACGGGTTGCTCGGGTTGCACAGGATCATGACCTTGATCTCCGGGTGCTCCACCAGCTTCTGCTCCAGCGCCGCCGGGTTGATCAGGTACTGCTCCTCGATCGTCGTGCGCAGCACCACGGGCTCGGCGTTGACGAGCTTGGCCATCGCCGGGTAGCTCACCCAGAACGGCGACGGGATCAGCACCTTCTCGCCGGGCTTGCACACGGCCAGCAGCGACTGGAAGACCGACTGCTTGGCGCCGTTCGACACCAGGATCTCGGTCTGCGGGTTGTACTTGACGCCCTTGCAGCGCTCGAGGTAGTCGGCGATGCTCTTGCGCAGCGGCAGCGTGCCCTTGACGTCCGTGTACTTGACCTGGCCGCGGTCAAAGCCCTGCTTGCCGGCCTCGAGCACGCGCGGGTCCGGCAGAAAGTCGGGCTCGCCCACGCACAGCGAGTGGACGTCCTTGCCTTCGGCCTCGAGTTGCTTGGTGAGCCCGTGGATCACGACGGTCTTGGCGGCCGTGACCTTGCTGAGCAGCGGATTGAGCGGGTACTTGTCGGCCATGGTCTCCTCGCCTGTGGACCGCGCGCCGCCGCCGCTGCCGCGCTTGAGCTGCTTCGTGACCTCCCCGAGCGATTCCTCGAACTTTTGAATCTGCGACTCCGAGTTCGGGTTAAACTCGTAGAGGCCCTGGAAGAGGTCGAACGAGTCCTTGCACGTGTCCTCGACGAGGCGCACGAGGTTCTTGAAGCCACGCGTGTCGATCGGCGTGTTCTTGACGCCCTGCACGCTCAAGATGCGGCCCGTGAGGTGCGTGAGGAACTGCGAGCTCGCGGCGAACTCGTCGTGGGACTCGCACGTCATCTCGAGCATGCGGCAGAGCTCCGACTCGAAGACGCACAGAAACTGCGCGACGGCGTGCGCGTGGTCGGCGCCCGCGACGCGCACCTGCTCGTACATCATGTTGAGCCCGCGCCACGAGTACTTGCCGCTCTCCGGGCCGAACATCGGGTGCGTGCACAGGATGCTGCTGCTCGCCGGCAGCTCGCGCAGCAAAATCTGCTTCGGGTGCGTCTTGACCGACAGCACGTCGATGACCACGATGCGCTCGAGCAGGTGCTTGGGGATGGTCTGCAGCACCTTCTCGAACGAGAGGATGCTCACGCAGAGCACGAGCACGTCGAGGTCCTGGAAAAACGCCTCGAGCTGCGACTCGGACGAGAAGAAGGACGCGCCGAGCGCCTGCGCGACCGCGGTGTAGTCCGTGCGCGACGTCGCGCGCACGTTGTGGTACTTGGCGATGGTCTTGGTCAGGAACTGGCCAAAGTTGCCAAAGCCGTAGATGCCGACGTTCAATCGCGGCGATGCCACGGGCGCGGTCTGCGCGGCCAGCGCCGGCGACGCCGGCGGGTACGCACCAGCGGCCTCGAGCTTCTTGCGCACGTCGCCCAGTAGGCGGCCCTGCGTCGGGTACGAGCCGAGCACGCGCACAAACTTGCAGAACTCGCGCAGGTGGCGCAGCGCGTTCACGACGTTCTCGTCCGCCTGGTGGCCGATGATGTCGATGTAGAAGAGGTACTTGTACTTGCGGCGGTCGACGAGCGGCGGCGCGTCCGAAAAGTCGGGCGACGCGTCGCTCTCGTCGAGCTGCGCGATCTGCTGCGCGGCCGAGTAGCCCCACGGGCGGCTCTCGATCTTGGCCAAATCAATGTCGCGCAGCGAGAACGCCGACAGCGCCTTGTACAGCTGGCCCTTCTCGTTGCTGTCCATGAACGAGAACACGACCGAGGTCTTGAACTCGACGTCGTCGCTTGGACGCGTCACCATGGGCGCGTCCTCGGTCTTGGAGAGCAGCAGGAAGCGCGTAAAGTTGCCCGAGTCATCCTCCACGTTGCGCTCAAGCACCTGGAGCCCGTAATACTCGGCCGCGAGGTCGCTGGCGATCGCGGCCGTGTCCTTCCACTGGTTGTCCGCGAGCATCTTGGCGCTGCCGGCCGTGTCGTACTCGGCGCGGGGCTGCGCGCCCATCTGCTCGATGGTGTGGAGACACTGCGCGATGGCCTGCGGGTGGCTGATCACGGTCTTGATGTCGCTCTTCTTGACGCCGGGCAGCGCCAGCAGTGAGTGCTCGACGCGCAGGTCGTACTCGCCGACGATGTGGAGTCCGTACTTGAGCAGCAGGTCGTAGTTGGCGTGGATGCTGCCGCCGAGCGAGTTCTCGATGGGGAGCACGCCAAAGTCGACGTCGCCGCTGTCGACGGCGTGGAATGCCGCGTCGAACGACGGGAAGCCGAGCGCGACGATCTGCGCGCCGCTGCCGAGCAGCTGGCGCGTCGCCTTCTCCGAGTACGCGCCCGGCACGCCCTGGTACGCGACCTTGATCTCCATCTTCGGACGCGATCCGGATGTGCCGGATGTGGGGAGCTCCCGGCGGAAATCGAAATGGTCGAAGTGGGCGCCGCCAACAACTTGTTGGCGATCCGAGGTGGCGGAAACAGACCGCAGGGAGGGATCGACGACGCGGTGGCATGGGGCGCTGTATTCAGGGCGGGGGTACTAAAGCAAGTTCATTCAGTACATCGGTCCTACAACCAGGCCCCTTGACAAGGGCCTTGTGGGGAAAATGCACTCAGATAAGAATAAAGGAGGTGCCCGGATGCGCATACACTGGGTGGGGGGTGACGCAGCTTCAAGATGCACACTGTCGTATTACTATACTGTATACCACACGGGCGTGCTTGCCGCTCGTTGCTACAGACGAATGCAAAAAGAGACGGACGCAGTTCATGAACGTGACGCTGTCTTCGCTGCGCGAGTCTCGCCACGCGGCGAACTGCAAGGTCAACTGCACGCACCGGCGCTCACTGTTTGCCTGCTCGGTCGCGCTGCATGGATATCTTCGTGGGTGCCCCACGGGGGTACTATTTCGGGTTCTCCAATGTGGATGATGGTTCCGCAGCCTGGTCGCAGGTTCTTGTGGCAGCCTGCCACTGGCAGGTGACGTCACTGACGTCACGTCAGAGAGGCGGGGGGGCACTATTCGAGCGGAACAGGGGGGTACTATTTGATCCGTCCCCCCATGTTTCCCAATGAGGGTATGCTGCGTTGCCACTTGACAACCCCACGCGTCTCTTCATCTTCGCAGGGGATCAAGCGGGCAGCATGGGAATCGCATTGATGACGCGGCTTCTCGGTCCGTTTCAACGGCCCCCCCATCGCCTCGTTGAGCGCGGGTAGTTACATGCGCTAAAATACACGGCGCCTCGCGGCTCGGTCGCGCCACCGGCGGCGCTGGTCGGTGGAGTACCGCGCGAGATATCGAGCCCGCCCGCCGCGTCCTCGAGTCGTCACCTTTTCCGCTCTTCCCGACCGTGTGTTCGCGCGTCCAACGGCGCGAGCAAGCGCGCGTTCGAGATGCCCGTGTACGCGCCCATCTCTCCGACGTTCAGCTCAAACGAGGCGACGCTCGACGCGCTCAACTCGACGTCGTTCTACCAGGAGAATGTGTCGCTTAACAAAGGCGCCGGCTCCAAGAACCACGCGACGTCGCTCGCGCACTTTGAAAAAGTCTTTGTGTTCATCGTGGATCCCAAGTCGTCGCGCTGGGCGTCGCTCTACAGCTTCTTCATCGCCTGCGCGGCCTTCACGAGCTGCTTCATGCTCTTTTTGCAGACGCTCGACGGGCCCAACCACCACAGCACGGTCCCGGACTACCCGAGCCTGCCGGACGCCGATGCGTACTACCATTCGGACCTCGTCTTCACGTGCATCTTCACGCCGGAGCTGCTCGTGCGGCTCGCCATCTGGCCGTCCATGTGGAAGGACCACGAATACCTGACCGAGCGCCGCCTCAAGCCCTTCCTCAAGGACTTTTTCAACTGGTTCGACCTCGCGGCCATCCTGCCGTTCTACACGGACCTGCTCTTTGGGCGCGACAAGAGCTTTGTGATCCTGCGGCTCTGCCGTTTGTTGCGCATCTTCAAGCTCGCGCGCAACCACTCGGGCACGTACATCTTGCTGCGCGCGATCAAGGCGAGCCTCGCGCCGATCTCGATCGCGCTCATCTTCTTCATGGAGATCGTGCTCTTCTTCTCCGTGATCATGTACATGGTCGATCCCAACGTGGACCGCTCCAAGGCCGGCTTTAGCGACATGCTCTCGTCCGGGTACTTTGTCGTGGTCACGGTCGCGACCATCGGGTACGGCGACATCACGCCGACCAAGGGCAACGTCGTGGCGCGTGTGTTCGCGGTCATGATCATCATGTCGGGCACGCTCTTCTTGTCCATGCCGCTCGCGATCATCGGTACGGAATTCGACCGCGCGTGGAAGGAGCACGCCGAGAATGTGCTCAAGTACCAGCAGCAAGGGCAGCACGTGGACCTCGCGTCGGTCGCGGACAACAACGACCCGGACCAGAAGCACGAGGTGCTCGTCAAGTACAACGCGCCCAACAAGCTCTACCTGCGGCTCGCGGCGCTCACGGGCGAGGCCTCGCTCATGGTGCAGGCGCTCGGCCAGGAGTGCGCGAGCGACGAGCCGAGCGTGACCAAGCTCCAGGAGATCGCCGACGACCTCAAGCCGCAGCTCGAGTCGTGCTTCCTCAAGTGCGAGGAACTCGGGCTCATGGTCAAGGGTATGATCGCGGCCCAGGTGGAGCAGGTCGAGGAGACGCTCGCGTTCCGCCAGCGGCTGCAGCGCATGCTCACGGACCCGTCGTCGTCGCGGCTCGCGCGCTGGATCGCGCGGTGGGTCTCGCTCTGCCTCGTGTTCAGCATGGTCATCGTGATCTTCCAGACCATGCCCGACCTGCAGACGTACGGCGAGGACACGTTCCTGTGCGAGCGTGCCGTCATGAAGTATTGCGAGACCGCCAGCAACGTGGACCCGAGCACCGACCCGGGCTGCTTCCGCGTGGACAGGCCCACGGAGAGGCTGCGCTTCCAGTGCTCGGCCGCGCAGAAGGCGAGCGACCCGAGCTGCTACGGCTTTGGCCCCAACTACGGCTCCACGGGCGCGACCGACGGGCTCACGTGCGACAACTCGACGGCCCACCCCAAGCCCGCCGCCGGTGCGGCGTACCAGCTCTCCGCGGTCAACGGCAGCGTCTCGCTCGCGGCACAATTCGGCGACAACTTGGTCTCGCTCGTGCCCTTCCGCGTGGACGCGGAGCTCGACGCCACGCAGCGCAAACTCTCGATCTGTAAGCGCTGGGAGTGCGACAACCTCCACGTGACGTTCGTCGAGTTTGGCCACGCGTACACGCTGCTCGAGTACCTGTTCACGGCCACGTTCATCTTCGAGTTTGGCGCCGCCGTGTTCACGAGCGACGACCTACGCGCCCATTTTCGGAACCCGGTGCTGTACATCGAGCTCGTGTCGTTCCTGCCGTTCTTCGTGTTCGAGGCGCGCCGCGTCTTCGCGGGCGTGGAGCCGGTCTACGTGATCCCGCCGGGCTCGACGGACCTGCTCACGTTCCTGCGCCTGCTGCGCGTCTTCCGCATCTTCAAGATCCAGCAGAGCATCCCGGTGACCAAGGTGCTGTGGGAGTCCATCTCCAAGACCTCGACGCGGCTCACGATCCCGTACTTCATGCTCGCGCTCGTGTCCACGATCCTCTCGTTCGTCATGTTCGAGCTCGAAAAGGGCGACGAGTGCTTCTACGGGCGCGAGTGTATCGTCGCGGGCTTCAACGTGACGAACCCTGCGGAGCTGCTTGGCTCGGCGCCCGACAAGCGGTACCTCGTGAACGCCAAGGGCAAGATCTCGACGTTTGACGACTTCTTTTCGGCCTTTTGGTTTGTGATCGTGACGGTCATGACCATTGGCTACGGCGACATGGAGCCGGTCTCGACGACGGGCAAGCTCGTCGCGGTCATCGCCATGCTCTTCGGTGCGTGCTACACGGCTATGCCGCTCACGCTCGTCGGGTCCCAGTTTAACAAGTCGTACCGCGAGCACAAGCGGCGTGAGGCGCTGCTGCGCACCAAGACGGACGTGAGCAAGCCGTTCTCCGTGGCCGTCGCGGACTACCAGTTGTGGGACGCGTTCGCGCGCAACGACGCGTTCAAGGCGCTGCAGGCCGCGCTCGAGCACCGCGTGCTGCCCGTGCTGGACGCCATGGCCGGCGAGGAGACCATCGACGACGCCAAGAAGAGCCGCGTCGTGCAGGCCGCTGGCGAGATGAAGGACGCCATGTACCACCAGCGGGTGCGTTGCCGCCACACGTCGAACCTTGACCTGGAGGATGCGGGAGCTAGGACCTCACTGTGTTGCTGTTGTGGTTACGTAGCTGCTGGTGATGCAGGTGAGCGCGGTCGTGAACGAGCTGCGCAAGGAAGGCGTGCGGCTCGCCGAGCAGCAGACCACGGCGCTGCAGAGCATCACATGAGGAAACCCGTCCTCTGGTGCTGCATGCGTCTCGCTTCCGACGGCGAGAATCGGTCTATTCACATTCGTATTACCTCTCTCTCTCTCTTGCTAATGTACTCTGTTCATAGCCTTTTCGTTTCCGCACGCTTGTCTTCTACACGGCGCTGGAGCTCGTGGGGCTGCTGCGGTCGCGCGCACTGGCGGCGCCGCCCAGCGACCAGCGCACGAACCGCGTCTTGGACGCCGCGAGCAGCTTGCGCGCATGGTCCATGAGCCCGTTGGCCAACGGCGGCGTCCTGTCCGTCGGCACGCGCGCGAGCCGCAGCACGCGGCGATGGCGGCAGCGAGTGCCCGAGTCGGAGAACGACGCGCAGCGCACGCGCGGCGTCGTCGCTGCCTCGTCGCTGCCGGGCAGACTCTCGTGCTCGCCGTGGAGGATGCGCACGAGCAGGTCTGTCGGGATCGCGTCGGCCGCGATGCCGTTCACCGCGAGCAGGCGGTCGCCGAGCCGCACGCGGCCGCTCGCGCGCGCCGGCCCGTCGCACCGGCGGAACGCCTTGAACACCGCTCGGCCGCCGAGCAGCACGTCCGTCTCGAGCTGCACGCCGACGCCGCGGCGGTTGTCCGGGACCGTCACGGTCTTGACGTTGCGCGGGTTCGTCTCGGGCGTGAAGAGCCGCACGCCCTCGCAGTTGCCGAGCCCGTGGTAGCGCTTGATCACCGGCCGGCGCGGTGCCGCGGCTGCGTGGTCGGTAGCTGTCGCGACAGCGTCCAGTGGGTCGGCGTGCCGAGCGGGCGGCGGCGGCGGAGGCGGTGGCTCTTCCTCTGCCTCGCGCTGTGCCTGGTCTCGCACGATCTGCGCAAAGCCCTGAGGCTCGTGCTGTATCCGCACGGACGCCGCGTCGCCGCCACTTCCGGCGTGCGGCGTCCGTGGGGACAGCTGCAGCAGCGAGCCCTGCGCCTTGGCCTCGTCGCCGCTCGCCATGGGCGACGAGCTCGCCGAGACGCACGCCGAGTGGGACGACTCGGCCGTGTTCGTGCGCGTGCGCGAGCGCCGCCGCTGCCAGGGCGACAGCGGCGCGTGTGCGAGGAACTCGCGGCGGTACGCGCGGAGGTCGCGGAGGCGAAGCACGCGCTTGTGCGGAAGCAGCGTGTCGAGCGACGCGTTGACCGCCGCGACGATGCCGCCGTCTGTCTTCCCATAATCCAGGTCGCTAAAGCCCGCGGTGGACGTGCTGATGCGCAGCGTCGGGAAGCCGTTGACGGCCATGAGGTACTGGTCCTCGCGGATGCCGTCGCGGCGCGACGCGCTGCTGCTGCTGCCGCGCTTGCTGGGCTCGGTCGCAACCGCTGCGTTTGGCTCGGCCACGGCGGCGCGCGCGGTCGCGAGCACGGTCGCGGTCGCGAGCGCGGCGTAGCTCACCACGGCGACCTCCATCATCATCTCCACGGGCACGAAGCAGAGCCACATGAGCTGGTCGCGCGCCGCGAGCGTGACGACCTGGAAGTCGGACTGGAGCCGCTCGGCGTGGGCGAGCCAGAGCGTCTTGGGAAACGACTCGGGCTCGTAGAGCAGCGCCATGACGTCGTCCACGGGCGCGCCCAGCACCGAGTCGTCGTTGACGCGCACGAGAAGGCGGTGCAGCAGCGCGCCGCGCGCCGCGTCCTTGCGGCCGCCGGCGCGACCGCCTGCCGCGGCGTTGAACAGCGCGAGCTCGACGTACGAGAGCTTGAGCGGGTTGGTCATGATGTAGCCCTCGGCGAAGCGCAGCCCCGTGGGCTGCTGCGGCTCGAACGCGACCTCAAACTCGCCCTCGCGGAAGCGCGGGTCGTCGTCGCGCGCGCCGCCAAAGCTCTGCGACTGGCGCCACTCGTGGACGGCGTCGTCCGCGCTGGCGAAGCGGCCGACACCCACAAAGTCGAGCCGCGTGGGCCGCGACTCGTGCGCCGCGTGGAGCCGCTGCATGACGTCGCCGAACGGAAGGTCGACGACCGGCGCGCCGTCGATCGCGACCAGCACGTCGCCCGCGCGCAGCGTCGGACACGAAAGCTCGGCGTGTCCTACACGGAGGCACGCGTTAGGCGATGGAAGAAGACACAGCGGTGCGTGGTGCGCCACCCACCTTTGAGCTGCTGCAGCTTGCTGACGACGACGGCGCCGTCGGCGTCCACGCGCACGCCGATGCCGAGGTCGCCGGCCTCCTCGAACACGACCTGCGAAGCATACATCGATCACCGTGAGTCCAGCCCCGCATGAACAAATGCCAACCACCACCGCAGCGTACCTCCTGCTCCTCCTCCTGCTTCTCCTCCTGCTTCTCCTCCACCTCTTTGCCATCTTCGCGGTCGTCTCGGCCGTGCTCCCCGCGCGCAGTGGCGCCGCGCTCGGTCTCGGCCATCGCTCGGAGTCGCGTCCACTAGCAGAACATTCCCACGCGCGGATGCCTCTTCTCTATCGCGCGTCCGCAGCGTCGCACGCACGCTCGCAAGAGAGCGAGACCGACCGACGCGCGAGCGATCGCGTGTCAATTCGGGTGAGCTTTTCAGGATCACTCGCAAGGAATCACACGGGACGCGAAACGGTGGTCGCACGAAGGTCGCGCGAAGGTTACACGAAAGTGACTTGAATCACTTTGCGTAAATGTAGCCAAGAGCTCGTCGCCAAATGGGTTCACAAACTCAGAGAAGCACACAACTAAATACACGACGACTGTATTGCCACTAGACACGGAAGCCCGAGGCCGCTAACAGGTCTACGCGCTTCTCCATGAGCGCCTTCTTGATGGGGAAGACGTTCTCGAGGCCCTGCGCCTTGGCGTCCTCGAGCGCCTGCAGCGCGGCCTCGCGGAACTTTTCGTCTTCGCGCGACAGCGCCACCTTGGCCGCGCGGTCCATGAGGAGCTCGGCCGCGCGGTCCTCCATGAGCGTCTTCTTGCGCGCGTCCGCTTGCTGCTTCTGCGTGACCGCGAACCGCAGGTTCTCGAGCTTGACGTCGAACTCGTCCTGGTGGGCCTGCAGCTCGATCTTCTTGCCGTACTCCCCCCACTGCTTGACCGACTCGACTGCCTTCTGCGTATCGGTCTCCTTCGCGGCGGCCTTGTGCTCGAGCTGGCTCTGGCGGCTGCGGTAGATGGCGTCCTTCTCGGCGGCGCGCCGGTCGGCCCGCTCTTGGAGCTCTCTCTCCTCCTTGGCGCGCACCTCCTTGGACTGGTTCTCGAGGCGCTGCTCGCCCGTCTGCTCGAGCTTGAGCAGGTTCTGCGCAGCCAAGTCGACCATGCGCTGCTTGCGCGCCTGCGCCTTGGCAAACTTGTCGCGCTGGAGCGCCTCGCGCTTGGCGTTGCGCTCCTTCTTCTTGAGCTCGTCGAGCTCGCGCTTCTCGTCCTCTTTGCGCTCGAGCTCCAGCAGCGCCTCCTTGTGCGCTTTCAGCCGCATGTTTGCGAGCTGCGTCTCCTCGCCGGCCTGCTTGGCCTGCATGCGGCGCTCGCGCTCCTTCTCCAGCTCCTCCTTGTAGTCGTGCTCTGCCTTCTGCTTCGTCAGCTCGCCGTCGCGCTTCTCCTGCTCACACACACACACACACACGCACACACACACATACCCAGTCAGCCAAGACGGTGACATCTCCCGCACCACTCATAACCGCACGCACCTCGCGCAACTGGGCGATGTACCGCTGCTTGTACTCCTCGAGCTGCTGCTTCTGGACCCTCGCGAGTTGCTCGTGCTCCTTCTGGAGCCGCTTCTTCTCGCGCAGCTCCTCCTCCTCGCCGCGCAGCACACCGTCGAGCACCTTGCGATCGTACTCCCTGTCCATGAGCTCATCCTGCGCGCGCAGCATCGACTTTTCCTGGAGCTGCAGCTTGCGATGGTGGGCGACGTCCGCGAGAAGCTGCTTGCTGCGCAGCGTCTTCATGCGGTCGGTCTGCTCGTTCAGCAGGCGGTTCGCGCGCTCGATCTGCCGGGTGCGGGCCTCCTTCTGGAGCCGCGCTTCTTCCTCGTCGATCCTTATGCGGGCCTCTTCCTCGCGCTCCTCCTTGTCTTTCTTCCACCGGTCCTTCTTCTTGCGCATCGCCTCGAGCGTGTTGGGCCACTGCGACTTGCGGTCCTCCGACTTTTCCTTAAGCTGCAGCCGCCGGGCCTCGCGGTCGGTCTGCAGCGGAGCCGACACGCTCGCCATCATGCGCTCGAGCTCATCCGCGGACAGCGTCGTGATCGTCGGCATCTCGACCAAACCGTGCGGGCAGACTCGCGTGAGCTTGCTCGCTGCGAATATCTACCGACACAAGAGAGAGGAAGTCCAGCGCTGCGTGTTGCCCCCGAACGCACATGCACTGGCACGGGTCAGACCAAAGCAGCAGACGGATGCCGCAACGGGCTTTGTGCTGTTTTTGGACGCGGAGCTGTCCTCCGTCCAGTGTGGATGCTAGCTGCCACACTATATCGGGGGGCGGCGTGGGCGGGGGGGGGGGGGGGG